>NW_026506708.1:0-33720 GCF_026875155.1 Cherax quadricarinatus
CTGCAAGGACGAGAATACCTGACAGGGGCAACAACGAGTCATGGTATGTAATATATACAGGGGGACCTGTGACGAGGGGGGGGGTCCCACGGGTGGGTCTAGACCATCTATTTTTGGTATTTGTGAACACATGAGGGAAAGGGTTTAAACTCGAAGTGCCCCCTGTTTGCAGTTTTTGAATTTAAAGGGGGAGAAAAAAATCTGATGAGGACCGGGCAGGACTTCAAAGGACCTGGACAGACGGGACCCTGGTCCAGCAAATGCTTCTCGAATTTTAATCCTCCCAAATGCAAAGCATGAAGATAGGGGAAGGGCACAAAAGGGACCACAGACAGAGATAGCTAGGTGGCCAAAGATGCAAACCTATAAAGGAGAAAGATTTTGGGGGGTGAGTATAACCCCGACAGTCTCCAGAAGCACACACAATCAGATAACTGCCGCGCATATGGGCGCCGGCAAACCTGAGAACAGCATTCCGATCCCTAGTAAGGGGAATCTTTAAAAGACACTGTCAGCGTGATGCAGGCCCAACTGGGTATGCAGCCCCCTGTTTGGAACCCCACTTGATAAAGCACGTCAAGAAACAGGAAAGTACAAAGGTTTTGCCCAAGGTTGTTCCAAGCAAAGGGGGAATGTCCTATGAAAAAGATTAAGGGAAATGGGCTTGACGACACTGGGGGCAGGAGGGTCAGGGGAACATATAACGAATAAAATTTTACTGTGGGGAATAGAAAAGGGTGGACAAAGACAGGATTTTCCAGGAGGGGACACAAAAAACAAGAGGCCAAAATTTGGAAGTTAAAGACACAAATGAGTCAGAGAGATATTGGGAAGTATTTCTTCACAAGATTTTAAGGCAGGGGGAATAGCCTAAAAAGATGTAGTGGGGCAGGAACCATACACATTTTTAAGACGGGGTTTGATAAAGCTCATGGAGCGGGGAGAGAGAGGGCCCAGAGAAGGGGTGAAGAGGCGGGGCCAGGAGCTAGACTCGTCCCCTCACCCACAAATAGGTGGAAAAAAGGGGGTACACACCACACCCCACACACCACCGCACACAGAACACACACAGACACCACACACCACATGCACACACCACCAAACCATATACACCACTCAACACCCCCAACCACACACCAACACAAAACCAACACACACACACACACACCACACACACACACACAAAAACCACATAAAAAATACTGAAAGGAATTTGAAAAGGTGGACAAAACAGGATGTTCCAGAGTTGGAACAGTAACAAGGGGACACATTTGGAAGCTGAAGACACAGATATCGTAAGTGGAATATTTGTTAGGATGGAGGAAGTATTTTTTCAGCCACAGAGTAGTCAGTAAGTGGAATATTTTTGGGAAGGATGTGTGGGGCAGGATCCATAAAGTTTGCAGAGGTATGAAAATCCCCGGCTCAGGGGAGTACCTAGAAAACGATAAATAAGACGGGCCGGGGGAGGGACTGACCCCCGCAACCCAACTAGGTGGTTGGGGGGGTAAAACCCACACACAACCAGCCACTAACATGATCCACCCCCAAAAAACACAAAAAACACAAACAAACAACACCAACAGTGGGTCAGATTGGGTAAAAGGCCCCGGAACCTTTAGTGTTTTTTTAAGCGTGCAGAACTGCTAGCAGTAATCAGTGATAGTGACAACGTCAGTTAGCAATCCTACGAGTGATAACAAAAATTTTTAGTTACAAAAAAAGTCGAGAAAAAGCCTGAAAAAAAAATATTTCAAAGTCCCAAAACCCGTTAGTGGCACCTGTTGCCACACAGATTCAAATATTCAAAGATAAAATGAGTGGGGAAAGAAGGTTTTCAAGAATTACCAACGTTTGGATAACAAGTGAAATGTGGGGGACCATAAGTAAGGGAAAAAAAGTTAAAAAGCAAAAAGGGGAAAGGAAAAATAAAACATATAAAAAGGGAAAGTGGCAGGTGGGCCGCTGAAACAGTTTACGTCCCCAAATGGTGTGCCCTTTTCAAATAAAGTTAAGTGTATATAAATGTGAAGTGTATACTATCATAAGGGAAAAGTGAAATCATGTGAGGTGCGGGATGTGAGCATTAGGTTTTAAACATCAGGGTGAAGGTTCCAAAAATGGATAGGGCCCATTACGACGAAAAGTCTCAGCTCTTGCAACTGTCACTCACCGCTGCCAGCACAAGTATTGCTCACCCATTGTGGTTGCAATTTTCAGATTCTGGGCTCTGCATCAGTTAGATACGGGCACCACTCCCGCAAGCATTACCAGAAATTTGGGTAGAAATAACATAGATAAGGGAAGAGAGTTGAGGAGAGTGTGGGTGTGAAACAGATAGCGAGGGGTAAGTGGGGTAACGTAGTATAACTACCGGGAGTTATTAGCATAGAATCTTAGGAAGCTGGAAGTTCCCCTCTATGTGAGAAGGGAAAAGGGGAAAAAAACCAGCAAACTGATATTTAAATCCCGAAAGGGCAATAAGTGGAGAGAGTAGCATTAAAAAGGAAAAAAAAACTGGGACTAAATATGACCTACACACGAGAGGCATAACAATCTTTCAACCACAACAACCCCCCCCCTACCCCCCCAACCATCTCTCCCTCACACACATACACACACAACACACAAAAGGGAGACACTTACAGAAGCTTTTGACCCTAGTACCCAATTTTTGCCAAACCACGAAAAACCACACATACACACACATATACACCAACCCAACCTCTACTAGCCCAAAAACACACACACACACACACACACACATACATACACACATACACACCCTTTCTAGGGAGTACACACACACAAACTAACACACACTGCACATACACACACACAAAAACACACAACACACACCACCCCAAAAACACACACACACAAAACCCCACATGCACCCACACACACATAAGGACCCCTTTTTCAAACGGTCACTCTACCCTACCTTCTTTCCCTCCCCCCACCTTCTAAAACCACATGCACACACACCTCCCCCGTTCTAAGGGGCACTCATCCTTCTCTCCCCCTCCCCTCCCCCCTTAATCCCCTCCCTCTCTCTCCCAACATGCACACACACATACACAAGCACATATACACTTTACCAAACCGTACTCCCCCCCCCTTTCCCCCAATCACCTCTCCCCCTCCCCCCTAGCCACCCCCCTCCACCAAACCATCTAACCCCCCCCCCCCAACCACCTCCCCCCTCCAATAATCATCCCCCCCCCCCCAAATCATCCATCCCCACTCCCCCCAAGAATCTTTCCCCCCCCTAACCCTCTCTCCCCCCTTTCCTTCTGTGGTTCAATGGGGCAACCTAGAACTAGGATGAGAACAAAGGCCCAAAGGACGAATCTGGGAGGGAGGACTGGGGGGCAGAGCTCAAAAAAAGGAGGAAGACCAGGGAAGGGGGCAAAAAGAGTTTTGCAAGGAAGATGGAGAAGGGGTTAGCACAGAAGCAAAAGGTAGGAGCAAATCCCACAGTAGCAAACAAAGTACAGGATAAAGACTGAGAAATCTGAAGCACCTAAGACAAAATAATACAGAAGTACATACAATGTTTACTCAGACAGAAAAAGGGGTCTGAAGGGAGCATGGAACTAAACTGATGCAGGGGTCCTTCAAACCCACAGGGCCCAAAAACAAAGAGGGGGAGCCACTGGACAGAATTAGATTTTGGGAAGACATTAAGGGGGCTAGGACATTGCAGGGACCTTCCAACACTTGTGGGGGGCAAAAAACGGGACAGGAAGGACAAAAAATGAGAAGGGAGCCACAGCTGGGGAAGGGTTTAAAGGGAAGGGAACCTCCAGGGGAAGGAACTAAAACACCTCGGGGGATCAAGGGGGAGCCACAGTGGGGGGGGAAAGGGGAAAGAGATCGTTTTGTCTATGGGGTAGATAAGCTGAAGGGGAAAACTTATGATGAAAAAAAGCAAGGAGAAAAAAAGCAATTAAAATTATCATAAAAGTGATGGGCGGGGGAGACATACCCAGGGAAAATTTTTTCGGAAAATCGGGGGTTCACAAAAAAAAGGGAATGGGCCTTTTAAATAATTTTAAAGGGCAGAATCAACCGAACCATGATCCGCAGGGAAAGCTTGGTGGGGGCAAACAGGAGTTCATGAGGGGTTACATCGATCGAGACAGAACACGGGAGGAAAGGAAAATACTGAAAGAGAGAGTGCAAAAACGAAAGGAGGAATGGAGGAACGAAAAACAAGAGCAGAATAACCCAGGAACAGTGGAAGGACAAGCACACCCCTCAGGAAACACCTGCAGAATGACTCCAGCCACACACCCCCCAAGGCAACTGAACATCCAAACCAACCATCACACACCAATCCCTCTGTTCCCACCCCCTGCCCAGCACCACAACCCTACCCGTACAGCAAACCCTCCTATGGGAGCTCTTCCTCCACCTCACTGTCAATCCACACAGGCCCCCACCAGGGCTCCTGCTCTCCCAACCCCAGTATTTCCCCAGAGCCACAGTTACAGAGTATTAGAACAGAAGTTGTAGGTTTGGTACACAAATGTGGATGGATTAACGAAAAAATATTAGGAAGGCAAGAAAGAATCAATGAGAAGTCCCCAGACATCAAAGCAGTTACAGAAACAAAATTCACGGAGACAAAACAGATGCAATCTTCCCACCATTGATAACCAGATCAATGAGGAAAGATAGAAGGTCACAGGGGGGAGGAGGGGTTGCTCTGTCATAAAAACAATGGAAAATTCGAGAAATGGGAAGGCATAGAACGAGACAGGAGAAAGGGCTACATAGTAGGTAACACTTCATCTGGGTAGCACAAGGTGGTCATTTTGCAGTGATGTACAATCCACCACAGTAACGCAGGAGGCCAAGAGAGTAATCTGAAGAGAGCAACAGAGCAATGGTGGACACACACTTGATGATGTGGCAAGAAGCGCTCACATACCCTGAAACAAGCATAATTGCTGTTATGGGGATTTCACCACAGGGAATTGACTGGGAAAAACCTGGAGCCACATAGAGGTCACCGAAACATGAGAGCCAAGATGTGGCTGTGGTGCTGCTGGAAAACCTAATGCACCAAACATGTTCACGGACACTCTACTAGCGTGAGAGGGGAGGATGAACCAGCAAAATTGGGCCCTTGGTGTTCACGGTGGGCAGTTCAGACATTGAGGACATCACATAAAACAGTCCCCCCTAGACTAGTGACCATGTGGTTCTGTCTTTGAATATATATAGAGATTGCAAGTGAGAGAGTAACGAGTTGAATGGGAAAAGCCAGACATTAAAAGAGGGGACTCCATAGGGTTTAGGAACTACCATTGCAGAGGTTCCGTGGGACAGAGAATTGGCAGGAAAAGCCAGTAAATGAAATGAGGGAATATGCAACAACAAAATGCAAGGAGGCAGTGTAAGGTTTATTCCCAAGGGGCACAAAACAATGGGAAGACCATCAGAACGAGCCCCGGTTTATTCCGACGTGTAAGGAGGCAAAACAAAGTGCAATAGAGAATGGAAAAAGTACAGAGAACACATGAAAATAGGGAGATTTAGTCGCAGAGCCAGGAACGAGTATGCACAGGTAAAGAGGAGGGCCCCAGCGACAGTATGAAAATAAACATATCATCGAAAATGAAAACTGACCTCGAAACTGTTGTATAGCCACATCAGAAAAGAAGACAATAGTCAAAGACGAAGTGATCAGACTGAGGACAGAAGGTGGAGAACTCACAAGAAATGATCTGGAGTATATGAGGAGCTAAATAGGAGATTTAAGAAAGTTTTTTACATAGAACAGGAAGGTCACGGGAAGACTCACAGAAGGGAACAACAAGAGGGAATATACCAACAAGTGTTTGGATGACATACGAACAACCGAGAGACGGAGGTGAAGAAGCTGCTGTTGACCTTAATACACCTCAAAGGCAATGGGACCGACATCTCCCCATGTCCTTAGCGAAGAGCAAGATGCCTGTGCATGTTCCCTAACCACAATCTCAACACATCCTTGAAACTGCAACTACCTGAGAAATTGAAGACAGCAAATGTAATCCCATATTTATGAAAGAAAACATAAATGAGGCACTAACTACAGACCTTGTCTCTGACATGTATTGTGTGGCAAAGTGCTGGAGAAGATATCGGCGAGAGTGGTGGAACACTGGAACGGAACGAGATTATAATGAAAACCAGCATGGTTCAATGGAAGGCAAACCTTGTCACAACCTTCTGAGTTTTATGACAAGGTAACAAAGTAAGACATGAAGGAGAAGGAGTGGGGTTGATTCATTTTCTAGACTGCAGAAAGGCCTTTGACACAGTTCCCACAAGAGATTAGTGCAGAAGCTGGAGGATCAGGTGCATATAACAGGAGGGCACTGCAATGGATCAGGGAATACCTGACATGTGAGGGCAACAACGAGTCATGGACGTGAAGAGGTATCACATGCGCGCCTGTGACGAGCGGGGTCCCACAGGGTCAGATCTAGACCAGTGCTATTTTTGATATTGCGAACGACATGAAGGAAGGAATAGACCACCTGAGAGTGTCCCCTATTCGCAGATGATGTGAAGCTTGATGAGAAGAATTAAATTCGGATTAGGATGAGGCAGGACTGACAGAGAGACCTGGCCAGAAGACCGGACATGTGGATCCAGAAACTGGCTTCTCTAATTCAAACCTGCCCAAATGCAAAGTCATGAAGATTGGGGGAGGGGCAAAGAGAAAGAGTATAGGCTAGTGGACAAAGACTACAGACCTCACTCAGGGAGAAAGACCTTGGGGTGCCCATAACACCCGACACATCCACCGAGGCACACATCAACCAAATACGTAACTGCTGCAGCAATACGGCGCCTGGCAAACCTGTGAATAGCGTTCCGAACCTTAAAAGGAATCGTTTCAAGACACTGTACAACTGTGTATGTTACGCCCATACTGGAGTATGGCAGCACCATCTGGAACCCACACTTGGTCAAGCACTCAAGAAGTTTAAAAAGTACGAAGGGTTTTGCAACAAGCTAGTCCCCAGAGGAGCTCAAGGGTTATGTCGTACGAGGAAGGTTGAGGGAAATCGGACTTGCAGCACTGAGGACAGAAGGGTCAGGGGACACATGATAACGACCTACAAATACTGCGCGCAATAGACAAGGTGACAGCAAGAAAGGATGTTCCAGAGAGGGATACAGGAACAAGGTGCCACAACAGGAAGCTGAAGACTCAGAACGAGTCCCAGGAACGTTAGAAGTATTTCATCAGTCTTAAAGTCGTCAGAAGTGTGAAATACCTAGCAAGAAAAGTAGGGAGGGCAGAACCATCATAGTTTAAGAAGAGTATGACAAAGCTCAGGAAGCCAAGAGGGAGAGGACCTAGTAGGCGACAGAGAAGAGGTGGTCCAAATCTGATTCACGACCCCTGCAACCAAAATTAGTGAGTACAATTAGGTGAGTACACACCCACACATGCACACACACACACACACACACACACACACACCAACACAACACACACACACAAACACACACACACACACACACTAACACACACACTAACACACACACACACACACATGCAAACACACAAACACACACACACGCACAAACACACACACACAACACACACACAAAACACACAACACACACACACACCACAAACACTCACACACAAAGACACACACACACACACACCCACACACACACTGTGGGTCCGTGGGGTAAGACTGGGTGAACAAGGCTCCGTAGAACTTCAGGCGTTGAAAGACCGTAATATCAGCTAGAAGTAAATCAGTTGTAGTGGAACGTCAGTGAACAATACTACAGTGATAATTAAAGTTATTAGTTAAAGAAAGTGAGAGGAAAGCTGAAATCATAATATTTTCAAAGCGCAAAAACCGTTGGGTCTTAGGCGCTGTTGCCACGGATTGGTACGGGTAGTGCCAGATGAGTGACGTCACGACAAGTTGTGTGCCATTATACATATGAAGGGAGGTGTACTAATGTGAAGTGTATACTATCATCAGTGAAAGTGAAGTGAGGAAGCGAATATAAGTATAATCATCACGGTGAAGGATCTCCAAAATAGGGAATTTAAGGCCTACGTACGACTACGTCATCAGCACTGGCAACTGTAACCGCAAGTTTCTATCGCCAAGTTGTGGTTTGCATGTTGACGCCCTGGCTGCCTTGTATATACTGTTTGATACTGGTCACTCACATCCTGCAATTATTACCAGAATTAGATTAGAAAAAGCATAGACATAGAGAAATATAGTGTTGACGAGTGTGGGAAGGTTAGGTTGGGACAAAGCTTTTAAGGGCAACATTGTAAGACGGTGCTAGGGTAGGACCCCAGGAGGGTTTAGTCAGGTCACAAGAAGTGTGTGTGGCCAGTCATTACAACAACCGCACAAGACTCTCACTCAACACACACACACACTCACACACACAACACAACCGACGAAACGCACTACACGCACACAGGCAGTGTTACAACCGTATATATTGAGCAGTAATAATACTTAGGAATCTAGTAAGTCCTCTCTCAATGTGAACAAGAAAATGATAATAACCAGCAACAATTAAACACGTAAATCCAAAAGGGCAATAAGTGTAGAGAGTAGCATAATTGGAAAGATAAATGAGACTAATTTGTGCCTACACGACGATCTTTCAACCACACCACCCCCCCTAACCCTCCTCCCTCACACACAAGCACACACACACAAGGGTAGACACACTCACACACACACACACATACAACACACATACACACATACACACATACACGCACACACATACATACATCTCACATACGTAAACACACAAACACACACACACACACACATCACACACATACACACACACACACACACACACACACAACTCAGACACTACTACTTCACACACACACACATACACCACACACACGACACCACACACACCACACACAAGCATGCACACACACACACACACACACACACATACATACACACCACACACACACACCACACACACACCACACACCCACACAGGACACACCACACACACACTACACATACACTAAACCACATACATTCACACACACATTCACACACACACATTCACACACTCCACACATTCACACACACTCAACATTCACACACCTACACACACACACCTACACAACACACCACACACACACACAAACACACACACGCAACACACAAACACACACAACACATACACAACACAACACACACAACACACACACACACACACAACCACACACAAAGCACACACACACACAAACAACCTCCGCCACTTGACACAACACTTGATCACAAACACGTAACAACCCGTTCCCTAACCACACCTCACCGTTAGGCCACCTACCCCTCCCCCAAACCACCTAAACCCCCCTCCCCAAACCGTCTAAACCCCCGCCCAACAACCTCCCTCCTCCAATAACCATCCTCCCCTCCCCCATACTCATCCATCCCCTCTCCCCCCCAAATCATCTACTCCCTCCCACTATCTCTGCCCCTCCAATAACCATCCTCCCCCTCCCCTACAGCCATCCATCCCCTCTCCTAACCATCTTTCCCCTCCCCCTAACCAGGATGAGGACAAGGGGCTCCAAGACGAATCTGAGAGTGAGGAATGGGAGATAGAGCTCAAAAAAGGGAGGAAGACTGGGGAAGGAGACTAAATGATCTGGACAAGAAGATGGAAAAAGGTTAGCAGCAGAAATCAGAAGGTGGAAGCAACGGCCACAGCGCAGAAAATCAAGATAGAGAGAATTAGAAAGAGGAGCTGAGACAATCTGAAAACAGCACAAGACAAAGATATTACGAAGTAGCATCCGGCATGGCACATCGAACACAACAACAGGGTCCGAAGGAAGCATGGAAACTAAACTGTATGCAGAGTCTGTCAACACACATGGGGCCAAAACAAAAGACAGGAGCACTCCTAGGACAGAAAGAGAGGGTTGGAGACATTGATGAATAGACATGTGCAAGGACATTACCAGATACCTGTGGGGCCAGGAGCAGGTTGAGCAGAAGGATAAACCAAGAAGCATAGGGGCCATAAAGAGGGAGGGACTGGAAGGAAGGAACACTCCACGGAAGGAACCTAAACACTCAGAGGATGCAATGAGGAGTCACAGTGGGAGGTGGAAAGGGAGAGATCCGTGTTTGTCTATGGCTATGACGAAGCTAAAAGGAAACTTATGAATGAAAAGAAAGCAGGAGGCGAAAAAAGCGATTGAAGACAACATGAAGGTGATAGGCGAGGGGGACATACCCAGGTGGCAAATTTCGAGAATTGGGTGGTTCACAAAGAAAAGGAATCGGCCTCTCAAGTAATTTTCAAGCAGAATCAACCCCGAACCATGATCTCAGAGAAAGCACGGCTGAGGAGGCAAGCAGGATTTCCGGAGTGTGTAAAACCTCCGAACCGAGACAGAACACAGGACGAAAGGAAGATCAATGAAAGAGAGAGTTCAAAAACGAAAGAGAAATAGGGAGGAAATGAAAAAAGGAGAGCAGAATAACCCAGACAAATGGAAAGGACAAGCGCACCCCAGAAACACCTGCAGAAGGACTCCAGGCCACGACGACCCCCAGGCAACTGAACATTCCAAACACAACCATCACACAACGACGATCCCTCAGTTTCCACCCCCACGCACCACAAGTTTTACAGTATTAGAACAGAAGTGACGGTTTGGTACACAAATGCAGATGGCTTAACGAATAAACATGAGGAATGGCATGAAAGAATCATGAGAAGTCCCCAGACCATCATAGCCGTTTACAGAACAAAACTCATGGAGACAATAACAGATGCAATGCTCCACCAGGATACCAGATCATGAGAAAGATAGAAGGGTAGGGGGGGTGGGGTTGCACTGCTCGTAAAAAAACAGATGGAAATTCGAGAAAATGGAAGGAAAATAGATGAGACAGGAGAAAGAGACTACCTAGCAGGTACACTTCAGTCTGGGTGAACACAAAGTGGTCATTGCAGTGATGTAAATCCACCAACAGAACTGCAGGAGGCCAAGAGAGTAATATGAAAGAGCAACAGGAGCAATGTGACACACTTGCTGAGGTGGCAAGAAGAGCTCACTCCAGCAGAGCAAAGATTGCTGTTATTGTGATTTCACACAGGGAGATATGAACTGTGAAAACCTGGAACCACATGGGGGTCCGAAACATGGAGAGCCAGGATGTTGGAACGTGGGTGCTGGAAAACCTCATGCACCAACTAATAAAGGACACTACCAGAGTGAGAGGGGAGGATAACCAGCAAGATTGGATCTTGTGTTTCACCCTGGGCAGCTCAGACATTGAGAGACATCTAGTATGAGAGTCCCCTAGTGACTAGCGACCACGTGGATCTGTGCTTGAATACTAGTAGAGCCTGCAAGTGAGAGAATAACAGGAGTAGAATGGGAAAAGCCTGACCTAATAAAAGAGGGGACTAACATAGGGTTTGAAGAACTTCCTGCAGGGAGGTCCCAGAGGGACAGAGAACTGGCATAAGCCAGTAAATGAAATGATGAAATAACGTATCCAACAAAATGCAAGGAGTCAGTGGAAAGGTTCATTCCAATGGCAACAGTAACAACGGGAAGGACCAGAACAAGCCCTGTCTTAACCCGACGGTGTAAGGAGGCTAAAACAAAAGTGCAATAGAGAATGAAAACGGTACAGAATGCAAGAACACAAACACACGAAAATAGGAGAATTCATCCGCAGAGCCAGGAACGAGTATGCACAGGTAAGGAGGGAGGCCCAGCGACAGAGAAAATGACATTAGCATCGAGAATCAAGACTGAACCCGAAACTGTTTGTATAGCCACATCTGGAGAAGACACAGTCAAAGACCCAGGTGATCAGATTAAGGACAGAAGGAGTAGAACTCACAAGAAATGATCAGGAGGTATGTGAGGAGCTGAACAGAGATTTAAGGAAGTTTTTACAGTAAAGACAGGAAGGGCTGTGGGAAGACAGCACAGAAGGGAACATCAAGAGGGAATATACCAACAAGTGTTGGATGACATACGAACAATCTGAGGAGGAGGTGAGGAAGCTCTTAAGTGACCTTGACACCTCAAAGGCGATGGGACCGGACAACATCTCCCCATGGGTCCTTAGAGAAGGAGCAGAGATGCTGTGTGTGCCTCTAACCACAATCTTCAACACATCCCTTGAAAACTGGGCAACTACCTGAGAAATGGAAGACAGCTAATGTAGTCCCCATATTTAAGAAAGGAAACAGAAACGAGGCACTAAACTACAGACCTGTGTCTCTGACATGTATTGTGTGCAAAGTCATGGAGAAGATTATCAGGAGGAGAGTGGTCGAACACCTGGAAAGGAACAAGATTATAAATGAAAACCAGCATGGTTCATGGAAGGCAAATCTTGTATCACAAACTCCTGGAGTTTTATGACAAGGTAACAGAAGTAAGACACGAGAGAGAGGGTTGGGTAGATTGCGTTTTTCCTAGACTGCAGGAAGGCCTTTGACACAGTTCCCCACAAGAGATTAGTGCAGAAGCTGGAGGATCAGGCACACGTAAAAGGAAGGGCACTGCAATGGATAAGGGAATACCTGACAGGGAGGCAGCAACGAGTCATGGTACGTGAAGAGGTATCACAGTGGGCGCCTGTTACGAGCGGGGTCCCACAGGGGTCAGTTCTAGGACCAGTGCTATTTTTGATATATAGTGAACGACATGATGGAAGGAATAGACTCTGAAGTGTCCCTGTTCGCAGATGACGTGAAGTTGATGAGAAGAATTAAATCGGACGAGGATGAGGCAGGACTGCAAAGAGACCTGGAGAGGCTGGACATGTGGTCCAGTAACTGGCTTCTCGAATTCAATCCAGCCAAATGCAAAGTCATGAAGATTGGGAGGGGCAAAGAAGACCGCAGACAGAGTATAGGCAGGTGGACAAAGACTACAGACTCACTCAGGGAGAAAGACCTTGGGTGACCATAACACCGCACATCACCGGAGGCACCACATCAACCAAATAACCGCTGCAGCATACGGGCGCACTGCAAACACTGTGGGAGAGAAAGCGTTCCGATACCTTTAAATAAGGAAATCGTTCAAGTCACTGTACAACTGTGTATGTTAGGCCACATACTGAGTATGCAGCACCGACCAGGAACCCACAACACTCTGGTCAAGCACGTCAGAAGTTAGAGAAAGTACAAAGGTTTGCAACAAGGCTAGTCCCAGAGCTCAAGGGAATTCCGTACGAGTAAAGGTTAAGGGAAATCGGACTGACGACACTGAGGACAGAAGGGTCAGGTAGACATGATAAACGACATACAAGATACTGCGGTGATAGACAAGGTGGACAGAGATAGGATGTTCCAGAAGAGGGGACACAGGGACAAGGTCACAAACTGGAAGCGAAAGACTCAGGACAAGTCACAGGGACGTTAGGAAGTATTTCTTTCAGTCATAGAGATTGTCAGCAAGTGGAATAGCCTAGCAAGGTGAAGTATGGAGCAGGAACCATACATAGTTTTAAGAAGAGGTATGACAAAGCGCAGGAAGCAGAGAGAGAGAGGAACCAGAAGCGATCAGTGAAGAGGCGGGGCCAGGAGCTGATTCTCGACCCCTGCAACCACAATTAGGTGGAGTACAATTCGGTGAGTTTTACACACACACACACCTATACACACACACACCCTACACACACACACACACACATACACACAGGATGATATAATGAAACCTTCAAAACTAGGGGAGGCCAAAGCCCCATGAATACACTCTTCAAGTCACTTGTTCTATTCTAGGCTTGAATATTGCTGCATCACTGAACAGCACCTTCAGGCAGGTGAAATTGCCGACCTAGAAAATGTACAGAGAAACTTTCACGGCGCGCATACGGAGATAAAACACCTCAATTTATTGGAGCACTTGAGGTTCTAAACCTGTAAATTCCCCTGGACGCAGGACGAGAGTACTTGATTATATACACCGGAAAATCCTAGAGGGACTATACCGCGAACTTGCACAACGAAAATCACTCACTACAAAGCAAAAGACATGGCAGACGATGCACCATCCCCTCCAATGATAATTCAGGGGTGTCACCTAGCAACGTTAAGAGACATACAATAAGTGTCAGGGGCCCGAGACTGTTACAACTGCCTCCCAGCACACATAGGGGGAATTACCCAACAGACCCTGACAGTCTTCAAGCTGGCACTGGACAAGCACCTAAAGTCATTCCGGATCAGCCGGCTGTGGCTCGTACGTTGGTTTTGCCGTGCACCAGCATCACAGCCTGGTTGATCAGGCCTGATCAACACAAGGAGGCCTGTCACAGACCGCCGCGTGGCGTATGACACCCCGGACTCGCTTCCTCTCAGGTAAACTCCATGTAAAACCACACAACAGGCCTAGTGTCTAATCGACATGTGCCTCGGGGTTCCACAGGGGTCAGTCCTAGACCTGTGGCTGTTCTAGGTATACGTGAACGACATAACGGAAGGGATAACACAGAAGTGTCCTTGTTTGCAGACCGATTTGAAGTTTAATGAACGAATCGAATCGGGACGAGGATCAGGCAGGACTACAAAGAAGATCTGACAGGCTACAAGCTGGTCCAGGCAAACAGGGCCTCCTAGAAATTTTACCCTAGCCAAATGCAAATCATGAAGATTGGGGAAAGGGCAAAAGACCGCAGAACACAATATAGTTTTAAGATGGCCGAAGACATGCAAACCTCACTAAAGGACAAAGATCTGGGGTGAGTATAACCACCATGAGCATATCTCCTGAGGCCGCACATCAATCAGATAACTGCTGCAGCATACGGGCGCCTGGCAAACCAAAACGGATAGCGTTCCGATACCTCAGGTAAGGATTCGTTTTTAAACTCTGTTCCACCACTACGTCAGGCCCATACTAGGAGTATGCAGGCACCAGTTTGGAATCCACACCTAGTCAAGCACGACAATGAAATTAGAGAAAGTGCAAAGGTTTGCAACAAGACAGTCCCCAGAGCTAACGGGGATTGTCTATGAAGAAAGGTTGAGGAAATCGGCCTGACGACACTGGAGGCCAGGAGGTCAGGGAACATGATAACGACATATAAACTACTGGGTGCGAATAGACGAGGTGGACAAAGAACGGGATGTTCCAGAATGGGGACACAGACACAAGAGTCACAATTGAAGTTGAAAGACTCAGATGAATCAAAGGATCTTAGGAAGTAATTTCTTCAGTCATAGAGTAGTCAGGCCATGGAATAGCCTAAGAAAGTGATGTGGGAGGCAGGAACCATACATATTTTAAGCGAGGTATGATAGAGCTCAAGGGGCGGAGGAGAGGACTAGAGCAATCAGCGAAGAGAGCGGGGCCAGGCGCTGTGACTCGAACCCTGCAACCACAAATAGGTGATACAAATAGGTGAGTACAGGAGCTTGGACTCGACGCCCTGCAATCTCAACTAGGTGAATGCACACAAGACATACACACACACACACACACACACCCACACACACCAACACACACACACACCACACATACACATACACACACACACACACACACACACACACACACACACACACACACACACACACTACACACACGTACTCATATACAACAGGCCTAGTGTCTGAATATCGACATGTGCATAGGATAAAATTGGTAACTAACAACCCACACAACACACACACACAACACATGCACATATGATGGTCATGCTTTATTTACAGCTAGCAAAGTCCGGGTATTTCTCCATAATGGTCTGCAATAGACCACGTGGATAAAATACATTGCATTTCTTGAACATTTCTGAGTGGAGTTGTTTCTAAAATCATTAATTTTTAATCACACTCCAGTACATAATGACGCAGGTGTGACAATAGTCCATCTGGCAAAAGTTTACATTTCGTCTGGTCTACATCTGGTGGTGGTGATTTAACCTGCCAAAGATACTCGTAACCCAGCCGGAGAGCCGGGGCAGTAAGTGACTGTCCAAGGATCAGCTTATTTTGCTGGATGCACCATAGACATTGGCTCCTCTTCCTGCATGATAGAGTGATATGATGGACTCACTGTTGTCAAATCTCCCTGAGCCTTACGTCCATAAATTCAGTTGAAGTTCTTTTCGTATTATTGTTCTCAAACTACTACTGACAAGCCAAGCTTGAAATCTATCCCCTCTTTGAAAGCAACAGCTTAAGGCCAATTTATCAATTCTATCATGCAGCTGAAGACCAAAGTGAGATGGAATCCACCGCAATGTCACTCTGAGACTCCACTGTCCACAATCCTACCATACCTTGTCTGGCTTCTGCTGACACAAGCATGCCACAATTTATGCTTAATGAGTTGAGAGCATTTATGGATGACAGAGAATCAGTTACAATTAAACTGTCAATCTTTGATACATAGATCAATTTCAGTGCAAGGAGTATGGCAACAGTTCAGTCTGAAGGGTAGAGGCCCATTATTTGATGCGTGCTCCAAATTTCTTTAAGAGAGCATCACTCTGTACGACAACTACATCAGCACTACCGCTGCACCAGGGATTGGTGAACAGTGAACCATCAGCGTAAATAATAGTGGTAGTAATAAGTTAGCACAAGTTATATACACTGATGGATCTAAAACAGGAAGTCCTTCTGGCAGTGGCTGGGCATCTGGCTCTTGTTGCAACCGCCCTAGTTAGACATAATAAACTTGTTGAACAAGGCATACGAGTTAACAACTAGGCGGCTACATTGGCAAACCGTCATTGTTTGCAATCCTAAGGCACTAAAGCTAACTTATGACACTAAGCTTGACTCTATCATCATTACTGATTCTTTGTCATCACTGAATGCTCTTAACTCATATAATGACTCCATTAACATGCTCATTGGAGAAGCCAGGTATAGATACTCAAAAATCAGGGACAAAGGAATTAATGTACAATTGCTATAGATCCTGTGGAAAATAATTTCCCAATATGTTGTGTAAATAAACCTGATTAAAAGTGTATTTTTAAAAAAAGAGAATGGAGCTGACAGGGAGACTCGCCATTGTGTTTTTGAATGAGCCAAGAAAACGTTAGTGAAATGGGAAGAATTTTTCATGCTCTAGAGGTTAAAATTGGGCTGATACCTCTCAAATAGGAGGCGAAATTGTTGGATGTGTATTCCTGCATAACTTGAGATATCAGGCGACTGGACAAGACAGCTCCAGGAACCTCAGATAAGTCTGTGATGTTTTAACTCTGGCCAGTGTTATTTTCATGTTTAGACAGCGAGATTTTTACTGAGTATGATACACCTTGATCTCCAGTCAAATTGGTGAGTGATTTTAAGATATTCTTCTTTCTGTTATGTATGTGTATATATATAATCCTTTATTAATTTAATATACAGTCCACAAAATTATATATTTACCAGAATTCTGTTGATGCAATCTTTTATTTCTAATTCATAGATCTATGAGCAAGCTTGTGGATAAACATTGTAGGTATCGAAGGGGAAACAATTTTTTTTGCCACCTAGGTGTCCCAAAAACCATACTTGTTCCTATGGCAAACTGATAAATAAATAATAATCTTTGTTATCATTACTGTTATGTGCATAATGAGTTACATTCAGATAAATGTAATTTTCCACATTTAATTTGCCCGTTGGTCCTTCTTGAACCAGAGGTAATTAGTGAAGTCATTAATTAGTTAATTACTTAATAATTATATGTGAAATAACAGAAGGAGGTGGATGTTAAGTCTGCAAATTTACTTAATGTGTAGTGGATTATAATTATTACAATATTAATTTGATAAGACAATTCTGGCCAAGATTTATATCAGTGTATGTGTAATTGATAAGCCAAGTGTAGCTAATTATATTAATGTGTATAATATTAATTTTGCTATGCCAAATTCTGGCAAGGATTTATATTAATTTGTATAATATTAATTTTGATAAGCCAAGTCTGACTAAAGGTTTATATTAATGTACTGTAGTGATACTGGTCCTGTGGGGAGCAGCAGCAGGATAATACTGCACCACCTCTAGGGGCCCTTAACAACAACAACAGTTTGGTGTGTGTCATGGGCACCAACACATGGTGTGTGATTCTCTCCTACTTTATCCATTTATCAGCGATGCAGATTAACATGGTGAGTATTTAAATGGGCCTGTATTAAAACTTTCTTCTATGACATATGCAAGACATCACCATCCCTGTAGAAGCCATTATTAGATGTACTAGTCATTATATTTTGTTGTTGCAGAAATACTATGAAGATTCTATGTTCAATAAAGCCTAGCGAATTAAGGCCGAGTTTTCTATCACAACAATTTATTGAACATAGAAGTCCTGGGCTACCTGGTGGTGATCCTGCCGCTAGACTACATCACAACATGGAGCGTTTACGAAACCTGAGAGGCTCTACTGTGACCCCAGCTTATCAAGTAACGGCTGCTCAGAATGGACGCACTGGTTTAAGACATCGAAAAACTTCTTGGGAGCCCATCCTAAAGAAAGATCTAATAAACTAAGTCTGCTCATCCATTGTGTCACCTAAGATATATGAGGCTATTTCTGAGTGTAAACCTACGAGATCTATCAAAACCCCTCAGTCTCAGTATACTAAACCTATACAAATGAAAACTTTAGCACGCTATCGCCTTTGCAACTTTGCCGCCAGCAGAATTGATTGAGTCCTTAGAGGAATACTTTCAAGCACTGAAAATTTTAGTAAGGACTGTCACTTCCAAGCAGTGACAGCTGCTCATTATTGTGAAGAGTCCATCAGGGATGCTTTTTACAGTGCCTGCTATCACCAATAATAAGCACGTTTATTTGAGAATAAAACTCTCGACTTACCGCTCCTTTGGACCAGGCAAGAGCTCTAGATTCAGCCCAGAAGAATTCTGAAGTATACATACCACTCAGCCTTCTCGATGGTAAGTGCCTGCAATTCCTGACCAAGACTCTTGCAATGAAGTTACTGTGGGAGCCTCCTCAGTGACCAGCAGCAGCGTACTGTGTGTTTTCTTTTGTGGTTTTTCAAGACATCCACCGTCCAAAGTGTCCTGCTCGTGAAAGCAATGGCTATAAATGGCCACAAGAAAGGTCACTTTGCTAAAGTCTGTCGTGCTAATGCATCAACAAGAGCCTAGTGCCTCCACACATTCCAGTGATCATGCGACTCCTAGCAACAGTGACTTCTGCGGCTACTCCAAATTCACTGCAAAGGCAGTTAGTGAAAGTATTCAACAAAGTAACAGAAAGTAGATGTCTATTGATAGTGGCAGCTCAGAGAGTTTCATCAACCTTGACTTAGTTAAACGGCTCTCCTTGAAGACTCTAACAACACTCATCAGGTACCGTTTCCATGGCATCAACATCTCTCTCTATTCAAACTTAGGGTTTTGTAAGGTAAATCTCAGAGTTAATGAAAAGGATTAACAAGATGTACATTAGCTATTCTCTGCCACAACTGTGCTCTGATGTTATCCTTGGTCAGGACTTTCAGAAGCTGGCATGTAGTGTCACCTAAACCATATGGAGGTGAACTGCCTCACTCTTGTTTTGTCTGTGGACTTAGCACTTTAAGGGTAGACCCACCAAAGCAGCTTGCAAATCTTACCGCGGATTGCCATCCTATATCAGCTAAGTCACGCCGCTATTCTATGAGATCGGATGTTCATTGAGAAAGAAACTCAGAGGCTGCTGAAGGAGGTATTATAGAACCAGTGATTCCCTTGGCGTGCACAGGTTGTTGTTGTAAAAGAGGGTTATAGGAAAACGGAGACTGGCTATCGCTTACTCTGAGACAATCAACAAATTACAACTATCTTGATGGTTACACCCTCTACCCTTCGAATTGACGAATACAGTGAACAAAATGCTCAGTACACGTGTTTAGCACAATTGATCGGCAAGTGACTACATCAAGTCCCTATTAAGGTAATGAAGATAAACCATACACAGCGTTTCAGGCTAGTGTTGGCCTGTATCATTACCAGAGTCCCTTTTGGAGTCACCAAAGGGGTAGCTGCTTCCAACGAATTATGGATTCACTCATCAGAAGAGCAGCCATCAAGGGAACCTACACGTATTTAGATAATGTTATTACCATTTGAGTGGAGCAAGACCCGGAGGAACATGATGTCCAAACTCTTGATAAGTTATTGGAAAGCCGCCAAGAAGAAAAATATCATTACAATGAGGAAAAGTGCCCTTTTTCAACTAAAAGGCTTAGCATCCCTTGGTTATGTATTGGAAGGAGGTCAATATTCCCAGACCCTGAACGACTACGACCTCTACAAAACTTCAATGCTCAAGAACAAAAAAAGTCACTCCGAAGAACTCCTTGGTCCTTTGCTTATTACACACAATGGATCTACAACTATACAAGTAAAGTCCGCCCATTGAGTGCTACCACATTTCTGTGACAAAGGAAGCAGAAGCCGCTTTCCATAACTCTCAAAACCAGGACTTGAAAACTCAGTATTCAGCATTGATGAGTCCCACCATTCGAAAGTGGAAACAGGATGCAACTGACATTGCCATTGCAGCAGTCTTATCTCAGGCAGGACGACCATTAGCCTTCTTTTCGAGAACTTTTTCAAGGACTCAGAGAAATGTTATGCTGCTGTAGAAAAGGAGCCCACGGCCATCAAAGAAGCCGTCGCCACTGGAGGCATTATTAAACTGTAGAACATTCACCAAAAGGAATGACCAACGGTCCGGATGTAATATGTATCGACACGAGCACAAAAGTAGGATAAAGAAATACAAGATATTAACGGCTGGAGGATGGAACTATCGAGTTATGACTCTTTGAGGATATTCTGACCGACCGTGGTCAAGAGAACATCTCACCTGATGCATTCTCTAGTCCCCTGTGGAGCAGCATGGATCATGATTTGCAAATCACTACCTCAGCTCTCCACAAAGCATTGTGTCACCCATGAGTTAGCACGCCAGTACCAATTTGTCAAATCAAAGAACATGCCCTACTCAGTGGAAAGGAAAACAAATGTCGACAAAGTGATCAGAGCATGCCAGAGTAAGTGCAGAGAATGCAAGCCAAACTTCATCAGCCTGAGAAGACTCATCTCATAAAATCCACCAGCCTTTCGAAAGATTGAATATAGAATTTCAAAGGACCTCTACCAAGCACAAATCAAAATAGTATTTCCTTAACAAAGAAGATGAAATATCAAGGTTTCCATTTGTTTCCCCTGTGCAAATATGGGCTGCTTCACCTGTTATTAAGTTGTCTTTCCACAGTTGTTCTCTATTTTGGTATGGCCAGCTTATAACCCATTCAGACAGGGGATCCTCGATCAGAGTAACGAACTTCAGGAGTTTTTGGCTAGCAAAGGTATTGCCTGCAGCAGAACACCAAGCTTACAACCACAAGGCAATGGTCAAGTGGAGCGGATCAATGTACTATATGGAAAGGCAGTTACAATACAATAAGTCGCGCAATCTACCTTTCAACACCGGGCAACTGTCCACCTGATGCTCTTTCACTCTATTAGATCACTGCTGTGCACAGCTACTAATGCAGAGACCCGCTCAAGAAAGACTCCTCCAACTATTCACGTCGTTCCTCTCGGGAGCCTTCCGTGCCCACTTGGATAATGTCATCCTGGAACCCGGATCGCCTGAAAGAGTCCACCGTAGGATGAACAAGACGGGATCCTTTAGTGGAAGAGGTAAGAGCTCCTGCAAGCTAAATCCACAATTAACCCCACATTCCAACCAAAATGGGTGAAGAGACTACAGTATCTACAAGACATTTAGCCCCAGTGAAATCCCTATTAGTGTGGAATCTCAGATACAAATAGATGGACAGATGCTTCGTTTTCTCCTGGAAAGCCCCTTGAGCTACCCTATGGAAATAGAGGATTCGTGCTCCAGCAGTTAATCAAACCCCGCTGGAAAATATCGAAACCTGGTGAAGAGCTCAAGGGCTACGAAGGTCGGGACGTGTACGTCGCCCCCCTAACAGTTTGGAGATTACTGTCTTTGATATTTTAGAAGGGGGAGATTTGTAGTGTTACTGGGTCCTGTGGTGAGCAGCAGCAGGATAATACTGCACCACTCTAGGGGCCCTTAACAACAACAACAGTTTGGTGGTGTCCATGGGCACCACACAATGGTGGTGATTATCTCCGCTACATTATCCATTTATCAGCGATGCAGATTACATGGTGAGTTTAAATATGTGGCCTGTAGTTATAACTTTTCTCTTGACATATGCAAGACATCACCATCCCTGTAGAAGCCATTATTAGATGTACTAGTCATTATATTTTGTTGTTGCAGAAATACTACGAAGATTCTATGTTCAATAAAGCCTAGAGATAAGGCCTGTGTTTCTATCACAACATGTACATTTAAAATTTATATTATAATTTTCTTACATGTGTTTTTACTAAGCTCAAGTGTAGCTAGGATTTATTCTAAGGTAAGTTGTATCAGTGTTATTAATTAAGTTGAATTTAATACATTGCATCATGGCTGAAAATGAGGAAATTTATATAGAAGACAAACATATGGAATATAGAGCAAAAAAAGCATCACTGCAAGCTAGAAAGGGTCATTAACCAAGGCATTATAATAAATGTATTAGAATAATGAATCAGAAAACAGTGAATACTGATGATTAAAATTGTATTAGATGCTTTGGGGAATAGATATGATTCACACAAAATACATGACAACAAATAGAGGAAATTTAATAGAAACTGTGTAGATGAGACATGAAGTAGATCTTAATGATTAATCAGTAATAGAATTAGAGTAAGTATTTCTTCTCCTAGCCCAAATCAAAAACGAGAACAACATCAGTAATGGGCACCCTACTTAAACAGATGGGTCCTACACAGATGACAGCAAGAAATGAGTGAGCTACTCAAGTCCCAATAATGACTTCAGTTTTTAGCAAGCGCTAACCATTACTGAGAGTTCGAAGATCAAAATGAATGTTTTTATGAGAGAGAGCCCACAAAATTTTGATTAACACAAGCCTATACCCGATGTTATCCGTGACGCCAATGACATCGGACAGGCGATAAATGAACATGCCCATGCACTCTGCCCCAGGGCCAGACTCATGAACTCTGTGTTCCATCAAGAACGCAAGAAGCCTCTATCACGAGCCTTTCTCCATCTATGGAGAGGGAGCAATGGACATGGGGTCGTCCCACATTACTAAAACATCAGACATACCCCACTCCACAAGGGGGCAGTAAAGCAACAGCAAAAGAACTACAGACCAATAGCACTAACATCCCATATCAAAAAAAACTTTGAAAGGGTCCTAAGAAGCAAGATCACCACCCATCAGAAACCCATCATTACACAACCCCAGGCAGACATGGTTTAGAACAGGTCGCTCCTTTCTGTCTCAACTGATTGGATCACTACGACAAGGTCCTAAATGCACTAGAAGACAAAAAGAATGCGATGTAATATATACCGACTTTGCAAAAGACCTTCACATGTGTGACCATGCGTAATAGCGCACCAAAATGCGTGCCTAAAGGGAATAACCGAAAAGTCAGTCGAGATGGATCTATAATTTCCTCACTAACAGAACACAGAGAGTAGTCGTCAACAGATTAAAGTCCGAGGCAGCTACGAGTGAAAAGCTCTGTTCCACAAGGCAAAGTACTCGGCCCATCTTGTCCTCATCCTCATATCCACATAGACAAAGGAATGTTTAGCCATCAGCACCGTGTCTTCGATTGCAAGATGACACCCGAATCTGCACAAGACAGTGTCTTCCATTTGTGACACTGCAAAGCCCTCAGGCCCGGACCATCAACCAAATCTTCAGTGGCTGCAGAAAACAATATGAAGTTCCAACGAATGAAATTTCAATTACTCAGATATGTAAACATGAGGAAATTAAATCATCATCAGAGTACAAATCAAATTCTGGCCACAAAATAAGCGAAGCATCACGACCAAAGACCTGGGAGTGATCAATGTTGGCGGATCTCACCTTCAAGACCAAACGTTTGTATCAATCGCACCTGCTAGAAAAATGACATGAGGATAATGAGAACCTTCAAAACTTAGGGAGGCCAAGACCATTGACACTCTTCAGTCACTTGTTCTATCTTAGGCTGGAATATTGCTGCACACTAACAGCACCTTTCAAGGCACTGAAATGCCGACCTAGAAATGTACAGATAACTATTACGGTGCGCATACGGAGATAAAACACCTCAGATTATTGGGAGCGCTTGAGGTTCCTAAACCTGTATTCCCTGGAACGCAGGAGGGAAGAGATACATGATTAATACACCTAGGAAAATCCTAGAGGGACTAGTAACCGAACTTGCACAAGAAATTCACTCACTACGAAAGCAAAAGACTTGCAGACGATGCACCATACCCCCCAATGAAAAGCAGGGGTGTCACTAGCACTTAAGAGACCATACAATAAGGTTTCCAGGCCCACGCTGTTCCAACTGCCTCCCAACACACATAAGGGGGATTACCAACAGACCCCTGGCAGTCTTCAAGCTGGCACTGGACAAGCACCTAAAGTCAGTTCTGGATCAGCCGGGCTGTGGCTCGTACGTTGATTTGCATGCAGCCAGCCGCAAACAGCCTGGTTTGATCAGCTCTGATCCACCAGGCAGGAGGCCTGGTCACAGACCGGGCCGCGGGGGCGTTGACCCCCGGAACTCTCTCCAGGTAAACTCCAGGTAAACAAGAGATTATTGTAAAAGTTAGGCTTTGAATAAATTAAAATGTGTAATCCAGACAGTTAATCAGTCTGCTCCAACAAATAATATGTCTTTGCCAAAACTCCCAGAGTTATGTTTACCTGTATTTAATCCTGGAGAAAATTGGGAGGAGTTTTGGTCTATTTTTAAAGCAGCTGTGCATGATAGAAGTGACCTAGCTTGTGCAACTAAATTATTTTACCTCAAAGGACAGGTAAGAGGAGATGCTCACATACTCATACAAGCCTTTCCCAATGAGATCTCACTCTTACAAGGAAGCAGTTGACTTGTTGAAAGTCACTTATGTAAAATAGAACAAAGTAGGTTTGGGATCTAGTGAATAATATAGTTAATTTAAAATCTCCAGATCACACTTAGTTACAAAGGTTACAGCGGTTTAGAATTAAACTGGAGAGCACATTCACAAAACTTTAAGTAATAAATATCGTGAAGGAATCAGACTGTTATTGTCTGCCATGGTACAGAATAAATTAAGCTGTAAAACACTTTGAATGGTTCTCGAATAAATATCACAAAGGTTATTTTGTATGAGAAATAAGACTAAGGTACTACCAGACTAATTGTTCAGTTGCAGACCAGCCAACAACTCATTTTAAAGATTGCACACATAATAATCTGAGGTATCTTGCCAAGTTTTCACAAAGGGAAAAATATCCCAATAGTAATAATCAAAATTCATTTCTAAAAAGAGTTGCATAGGGTGCATAACAAGTAGTAGGAATCAAATAATGATTCACCACTAGGTAAGAAGGAATAAGTAACCCTCCCAAGGGTAGCACAGTTTAATAGGAACCAGCAGAGAAAAGAGAGATTGTCTTTCTGCGATGCCATACAATTCATGGAATTGATAAAGTTGAAAGATGGAGGAGCTTGATAGAGTTATCAGATGTTTATTAATCACAATGAAAAGGATTGGTCATGCCAAATTAAACAACGTTATCAATTCACAAAGGAAGACGTCATATAGTCATGTGTAAGGTCTATATGAATAATGTTGATAATAATGATAATTGACAAATCCTGACACAACAGTAGCTAATGGTAAAAATTTGCTGCTAATGTTAAAAATGATGTTTAGCTGAAGTACCTTACCTGTGTTACAGGTAAAAAATTGATGATAAAAGGCATAAATCAAAAAATGTAACTGCATTATTGACCCAGGGATCCAGGTACTTTCATAAAAAGTAAATGTCTTTGATGGGGGTATGAAAAGTACAGATGGAAATCCACAACCTTTCAAAATTATCTGGTTTTCTCCTCGGACAAAAGGGCTCAATTGTATGACACTGTTTATGTGGGTCATATGACCACAATCGCTGGCGCAGTGTGGGAAACCGAAGTGGTACCCGGCACAACAACGGCAACGGCAGCCATGCGAGGCATGCGACGAGCGGAACAAGCCTTGCTACACCGCCCCAACAACGGTTTGTCATGGAGTGAGAGGTGACAAAGAAAAGGAGCTCGAATCGTCGCCAGTATGTAACGCTGAAAGGAGATCTCAGTCTATGGACTACATCAGGTTTTAGAGGAGAGAATACCTAATATGGGTGAAGTCGTGGCGGCGGTTCTTTGGTAACGGCGTTGGATGTCTTGTTAGAGGAATCTGTCCTAGATCATGTGGAAACCAGGCTTAGTTCTGGGGATGGTTGTGGAATGAGGTATGGCAGGAGATGAAGTTTTGTCGACGAGAGAGTCAAAGGAATGAAGGTGCATGCAGTAAGGGGGAGGTGCATCAGACGGTTGCTTCAGAATGTCCAAATGCAGGTGGAGGGCGGGACACGAAAGAGGACTGCAGCATCATCGGATTCTGATGATGTGCTCACTCCTGCCCAACGTCCTGGAAAAAGTCTTGGGTAGAGTACAGAAGAGAGAACGGTGAACCCAAGGATCAAGGGAATTGCAAAGGTATTCCCAACAAAGGGGGGAGGGACAAAGGTGTAAGCAAACGAACTTTGGGGTTAAAGTCAATCGCCGGGACAAAAGGAAAACCCATTTTGTTGAGAATTCAAGTTGTTTTTACTATAAATATTACCGGGTTGAGAGCTGAGAGGAAGCTTAAGTGGTTTAATGAGTATTTTGGTCGACTTGGTGTGGATGTGGTATTCTTACAGGAACAAAATTTTTAAAAAGGGCCCCCCCCCCTGGTTATGAGTAGGAAATGATGGTATAATGTATACATGGAACATGCGACACGTTTTTGAAAGGTGGGCTGCCAATTTGGTAAAGGAAACTACCCGTTAGAGATAAGGCGTAAGTGGTAGGGGGGAGGGAAAGGTAATTAGAGTGGCTTGAACCTGGGGAAGGTTTCCCATTAGTTATAGTATGTGGAATATGGCCCGGCCTGAGGTGATGTATTATTAAAACTAAATTTGGTTTCAGGAAACGTACTGGTCTATTTTTTACGTGGTTTACCGAATGTTGCAATAATAGCGGAGATTGGAATTGCGTTATACGTCGTAAAGATTGTGAGTCCTAGAGGTGCGGGGTGTGTTTGGGTATAATGGGGATTATATTGACCGGGGGGGGTTAAAGGATTGTGTGGGGGGAATGGGAGGGATGGTAGAGCATACCTTCATTAAACGAGGTTATGCGGCTAGGTGGACCGAAATTTACGTGCCTTGTCGGTTACTGTGTGGAGGGTGAATGTGATAGATTGTCCTTTTTTTACAAAGTCGTTCTCTAAACCCATTCATCTAAAACCTGTCAGCACTGCAACTTCTGGGATTTTAATACTTGGAATTCTTCGCTTGCCTAATTCTTGGGGCACGACCTACTTCCACATTGAACAAATGTAACATCACCTATGACTGCTGCACCTCTCCTGCCAACGGTTATAAGCTCCTTCTCAGCACGTATGCCGTATTCTATTCAAGATTGATGGACTGACCACATCGACTCAAGGTTGAGGGACTGATTACCTCATTCTCCTCCTGTTCTTCAAGATTCTCCTTTGTATGGACTGATGAAGCCACTGTGGGCGAAACGTTTCCTCAAAAAAGATCCCCAAGATTGCACATGTGTCTAATTTATCAACATGTCGGTTCTCTGAACCATTCTCTACAAAGTCTTTAATATATATTATAAACAACAACGGCCCAGACTGATCCCTGTGGAACGCCACTTGTTACAGACCCCCCACTCGGTTTTAACCCCAATTTATGGACCTCTCTGCTTCCTGTCTGTGAGCCATGACTCGACCCATGAGAGCACTTTTTCCCCAATGCAATGAGCTGCCACTTTCTTTAACAGTCTTTGGTGCGGAACTCTATCAAAAGCCTTACTAAAATCTAAGTAAATAATATCAAACTTTTTATCGTGGTCAACAGCCTCAAAAGTTTTTACTGAAGAAAGTTAATAAATTAGTCAGACAAGACCGGCCTCTTGTGAATCCATGCTGAGTATCATTAATCAAGCTATGCTTATCGAGATGGCTTCTTATAATCTCAGCTATAATTGACTCTAGTAATTTGCCTAAAATTGAGGTCAGGCTTTTTGGGGCGGCAATTTGACGGTAACGATTTTGTCCCCTGTTTTAAAAATAGGAATTACATTAACCATCTTCCACATATCAGACACTACACCATGTTTGAAGAGATAAATTAAAAATAATTAGTTAATGGTTCACAGACTTTCCATTTTGCATTCCTTAAGAACCCTTGAAAAAACCTCATCAGGACCCGGCGACTTATTTTGCTTCAGTCTGTCTAACTGCTTCACAACCATTTCACTAGTGACTGTGATGTTACATAATTTATCTTCTTCTAGCCCACTATAAAAATTTATTACTGGAATATTGTTAGTGTCTTCCTGTGTAAAAACCGAGAGAAAATAATTATTTAAAATCGAGCACATTTCATTCTCTTTGTCAGTAAGACGCCCATAGTTATTTTTAAGGGTACCTATCTTATCTCTGACTTTTGTTCTATAGATCTGGAAAAAACTTTTTGGGTTAGTTTTAGAATCCCTAGCAATTTTAAAATTTCATAGTCCCTTTTAGCTTTTCTTATCCCCTTTTTAATGTCCCTCTTAATGTCAATATACTGATTCATAAGCTGACCCTCTCCTCTTTTGATACGCCTATAAATTCCTTTCTTATGCCCTAGTAGATATTTGAGCCTATTTTTTCATCCATTTTGGGTCTTTTCTTTTTGATCTAATTTCTTTATATGGATAAACGTTCTTTGAGCAGCATGTAATAGAGTTCAGAAAACTGTCATATTGATAGCTCTCTTCGTTACCCCAGTCAACAGAAAGATAAGTGTTCTCTAAGCCCCTCGTAACTGCTAAGCGAAAATCTGGGACTGTTACTGAGTTATCGCTACTATCGTACTTCCAGTCAAGCTAATGTAATTGATTTGTGGTCAAAAGCACCCAGTTCCTCTGAAATTCTAAATTATTAACAAGGGATTCATTGTTTGCCAGAACTAAGTCAAGCAGGTTATTTCCCCTTGTAGGGTTCTGTCACAAACTACTTCAAAAAAAAACAATCCTGAACTACTTCTAAGAAGTCGTATGATTTTTAAATTCCAGTCAAGAAATTCAATCAATATGACTAAAGTTAAAGTCTCCTAGAATTAGTACATTATCGTGCCTTGTGCCTTAACAATTCCTCCATAGTATCTCCTTGTCCCCTCTAAGTTTGGGGGGACGGTATATCACTCCTAAAATCAGTTTTTCATGCCCCTCTGAAAATTCTATCCAAACAGACTCTGTATGTGTTACTTCAGACTTAATACCCGTTTTTTATGCAACAGTTCAAGTGATCTCGGACATACAATGCCACCCCACCCCCCTTCCCGATACTTCTATCTACTTGGAACAATTTAAAACCCCGAATGTGACATTCGAGGCAGGTCCCGACTTTTTGAATTTTAAACCTAGTCTCAGTTAAGGCAAATAATCATTGTTACCTGCATAGCCTAATAATCTAAACTCGTCCATCTTATTCACTAGCACTACGGCTAATTAGCATAATGAACATTGAAAGACTCTCCTTTCTCTTTTCCCTTCTGCTCATTTCTGTTTTTCTACGTAAATCATTACGGTCATTATCACCCAATGTCACTGGCTTTTCAAGATCTACCTCGTTCGGTTATTACTAGTTTCCCGTAGAACTCATAATATTTACTACCACTGGGATTCACTGTTTCCTGCCAAACCCATACCACTAACTTCCTAGTTTAAAAGTCTAACAGCTCCCTTCACGCAGTTTGCCAGTGCTCCCACCCCAGCCTAGATAAGTGAAACCCCATCCCTGGCATTACATGTCATTTCTGCCAGAGAGTGGTCCCAGTTGTCAAAGAATGTTACCGATTTTTCCCTTTCAGTATTTTCCAGCCAGCAATTGACACATTGCCCTGGACACAATTTCATTTCCAACTCCTTACTGGCAAAATACCACAGATGACAGGGTTCCACCTTCCTCCTAATTATTTCTATTGCTGAACCTATACCTGCTAATAGCTCTACACTCATACGTCTGCCAACATCGTTGCCTCCAGCTTGGACAGATAATAGGATTGCTACCTTTACCTCTCATGATGTCATACAGACGGCTAACCAATTCCTCCATCCAGCCCCAGGGACGGTAACCCCTCTGTTCTCCTTACTCCTGTCCTTCAAGCAGAAAGAACGCCAATCATCTACCTGACTGGGCTTCCCCAACAACAAACAAATTTGCTTCCGTGACGTTGTTCGTGACGCCAGTCGTCGACTCACATTCTCGGGTAGCACTGAGATTGTATTGATGTTTCCCAACTGTTTTCCACGGCGTCTCTTTCTTCTTAATGTTTCTACCTTTCCATTGTCTTCTTGATCGTCACTTGTTCCCTGCTGTCCAAGCCACTGGACCAGTTTCTTCTTGACCTGAGGGACTCAAAACCGGAGGACTACTACGAATCTTCTTGTTTTCTCGGTCCAGTCGCCGAATCTCCATCTTCGGCCATCCCTCAATTCATCTTAGCCTGTTGGTAAAGTTGCTAATGGAGGGCATCTTGCTTCAATTCGTTAGAGAGCGCGCAACAGGTCTTCACGAGCTAAGTACACATCACCACTGAGCTAAGTACACGTCACGGGATCCAACATGGATTTATTGTACTAACGATCATTCGCGATACTATGGTATAGCAAATGAGGAGATATGTGGTTGTCACACTCAATTGAACTGACGAGATAATCTTCGTTAAAATGACGTACTGACACGAAGTCTACGACGGCGGTTGTCGACAAGTATCAGGAGACACCTTACCGGTAATACAGCTGTGTCGGTGCAACTCCATGATGTTCTCGACAATACACTTGGGTGTGAAATTAGGAAATTGTGCCTATTTGGAGGCGACTGATTTTGATATTAGCAGTGAACTGTCGTAATTATGAATGGTTCACGCAGCCACAGCGGAAAGATGGGCAACTGGACCTTATGCAGGTACGCTGGAAGGTACATATTACTGTTAAATGGACTCTAGGACACCTATTCCTTCATATGTTGTGTTGAAGAAGTACGGACTCAAGTCTATGTAAAACGTATGCGGGGCAACGACGTTACGTTGTCGGCTATGTGGGTCTATGACACATGCGGCGCTGTGTGAGAAAGAAGTGGGTACCCGGCACAACACGGCAACGGAACAGCCAGTGGGGAGGTAGGCGACGAGCGAGAACAAGCTCTTGCTACGCCGCCCCAACAAAGATTGTCATGGAGTGAGGAGGCCAAATAAAAGGAGCTCGGAATCGCCAGTGTAACGCTACAAGGAGAGTCTCATGTCTTTGAACAGAACATCAGGTTTTTTTTAGAGGAGAGAATACATAATATGGGTGAAGTAAGTGGGCGGCGTCCTTTGGTAAGGCGTTGGATGTCTTGTTAGAGGAATCTGTCCCTAGATCATGTGGGAGACCCTGGTTTGTTCTGGGGACGGCTGTGAATGGTGGTTTATGGCACGGGAGATGACGTTTTGTCGACGATAGGTGTCTAAAGGATTGAAGGTGCATGCCGTAGAGGTGGAGGTGCATCAGGACGGTTGCTTTCAGATGTCCAAATGCAATGTGGAGGGCAGGACACGAAAGAGGACAGCCAGATAATCGGATTCTGATGATGTGCTCACTCCTGCCAACACCCTGGGGAAAAGTCTTGGGTGGAGAGGTACAGCAGAGAGAGAAAGGTTGGAAAAAGGCCAGGATCAGGGATTGCCAAAGGTGCTTCCCACCAAAAGTGGGAAGGGATGAGGTGTTGCGAAACGAACTGGGTAAAGTCAATGCGGGGACAAAAGGATAAACATTTGTGAATTCAAGTATTTTACTATAAATATTACGGGTTGAGAGCTGGAGGAAGCTAAAGTGGTTTAATGAGTATTTGGTTGCAATTAAGGGGTGGATGTGGTTATTCTACAGGAACATATTTTTTGGCCTGGTTATGAGTTGGATATGAGTGGTTATATGTTTACATGGAAAATTGCGTCACGTTTGAAATGGTTGGGGCTGCCATTTTGGTAAAGGAAATTGCACGTTTACAGTAAGGCGATTGTGAAGGGGGGAAGGGGAGGGTAATTAGAGTGGGATGGAACCTGGGTAGGGTTCCATTAGTTTTAGTATGTTATATGGGCCGGCGAGGGGATGTGAGTAATTAAAACTAAAATTTGTTCAGGAACGTACTGGTCTATTTTTTACGTGGTTTACGAATGTTGCAAATAATAGGCGGAGATTGGAATTGCGTGATACGTCGTTAAGATGTGGAGCCTAGAGGTGCGGGGTTGTTTGGGTATATTGGGGGATTTATTGACCGGGGTGGGGTTAAAGGATGTGTGTGGGGGTTGGGAGGGATGGTAGAGCATACCTTCATTAAACGAGGTTATGCGGCGAGGTTGGACCGAATGTACGTGCCTTGTGCGGTTACTGTGTGGAGGGTGAATGTGATAGATGTGGTTTTTTCGGATCATAGAGGTGTTGTAATAGATGTGGATATTGCGGGTGTGCCTTGGAGGGGTCCATCATTTTGGAAATTAAATGTAAGGTTATTGAAGGAAGAGGATAGTCTTTTGTCTTTTGGACTATGTGGGATCGTTTAGTGGGTTGAGCACCAGGGGATGTTGCCATGGTTATTTTGGGGGGAAACGATAGCCAAAAAAACGTATTTAAGGAATATATATTAATCGAGGGACGAGAATATAATCAGTTACAATACAGTTTTCAAAAATATTTAGAGGGGCAGTTGCGCGAAAGCTATGCACAAATTAATGCTAATTATCCTGTTATTGAAATTGAAAGTTTGAAGGAACATATACGAAATTTACAAAATGAGAGGTTTGGTGGGAAAGGCTTAAGGTGGGATTGAAGAGGTTTTGTGGGGAGATCGGCCGTTGGCGTGTGTGTTGCAGAGTCAACACAGACGTCGCAAGTCAATGGAGTTAATGGGTTGAATGTTCAGGTAGGTATGCAAGGGTATAAAGTGGATCAGGTGTTGGCGACGACTGAGGGTATGAGTGGATATTGATGCTTGGGTTAAGTTGAAAACGCAAGTGTGGGAATAAGCGAAATAGCTTCACAGTCCATTTTGGGAAAGGTTTGTGCAGTGTGAGTTGACAGCATGATCGATTCGTTTTGGGAAGGGCCGATAACGGAGTGTGAGACATGGGAAGCTTTATCCGGAGCGCAATTAGGTAAGGCAACCAGGAATTGATGGGTTGCCCCGCGACTTTTATCTTCAAAATTGAGCGTTTTAAAAGGGTTTTTGGTAAGATTATTCAATATCCTTAAGCGGATCGGGTCTTAGGGGCACAGCAAAGATGGCTGTGGTCGTTCTAGTGCCTAAAGGTGAGCATTAACAGTCAAAGACTATCGTGCTATTTCGTTATTGTGTGGTGATTATAAGATTTTTGCAAGGATTTAAACCAACAGAATAAAAAAGGTCCTGGGTAAAGTGATCGATAAGGGACAATAGGGGTGCCGGGGAAATCTATGTAACGGGGAGGTTTTTTAGAA
>NW_026506709.1:0-34849 GCF_026875155.1 Cherax quadricarinatus
GAAATGTACAAAGGAGGATGACAAAGTTGATCCCATGTATCAGAAACCTTCCCCTATGGAGATTAGACTAAGGCCCTGAAACTGCACTCCTCCCTAGAAAGACGTAGAATTAGGGGGATTAATGATTGCGGTGAAAAAATGGAAGACAGGAATAAATAAAGGGAAGGTATGTAGTGGCTGAAAATAATCTATCCAAGACCGGACCTCGCAGCAATGGTTTTAAGTTGAAAAATTCAGGATTCAGAAGATATAGGAAAGTACGGTTTTGGTAATAGAGTTGTGGATGAAGTGTAACAAACTACCCAATTAACCGTTATAGAGCAGAACGTTTGTGTAGCTTTAAAAATAGGTTGGAAAAATACATGAGTAGATTGGGTTGGGTGTGATAGACCTATAGCTTGTTGCTCCAGGTCGGTTGGCCTGTGTTCCTCCCTTAATCAATGTGACCTGACCTGACTAGGTTGGTGGCATTGCTTAAGCCGGTAGAAGACTTGGGATCCTGCCGCGCATGGGCCAGTAGCCTTTCCCAGTGTTCCATCGATCTTATGTTCTTATGTTACTTAGAAACATGCGCAACACCCGGGCACCCTATCTTAGACTTTCAGCCATCCGCCAGCCCATTGGATGCGATACGTCCACAACACAAACCAACCAACGCCGCCACATGTGTCTTAATTTCATCAGTAGTAGAAGTAGAGTAAAGAAGAGGTAGTAGTAGTGGTAGTGGTATAAGTTGAAAATAAGGAGGACGACGACGTCAAATACAACGGAAAGGGGAGCACTGCAAGAGAGCTAGGTTCCCACTGAGGGAGAGCAAGTGCACAGAGGTGCGTGAAAGGGGAAGTGGTGAAATAAATGAAGAAGGAGTCAGAAACACGAGACAGAAGAAAGAGAAAGAACAGACCCGAGAGAAAAGGAAAGAGGAAAGGGGAAGTGGGAGCAGAAGAAAAAGAAAAGAAAAAAAGATGAGGAGTCAGGTTAAGTTAGGGTGTTCTGAGGTTTGGAGCATTTTACAATGTAGGGGAGAGGAAGGCATCTACAGAGACGAAGCCAGGGCTAAGATTCATACAAGAAAGTTGTATATTAGAGAGGATTCAACTAGACGGCGGACTGTTCGAGTGAAGTAGGAAGCACAGTTACGTTGAGTCCCTCTTCACCAATGTCCCTCTTGATGATGTCCTTGATTTCCTTAAGAGAAGGATCCATGAAGCGATTCTTCTCTTCATCCTCCCATACCTACTGATGTCTTTCCTTGATCTTTATCCGCCTCTGTGTGGACTCTAACTCCTTTGCCTTCAAAGGGAAATATTATTCCTCAAACCTTCGGTTCGCTATCGGCTCTGCCTCTCTCTCTCCTGCCCGAGCTACTCTTATAACATGGAAACCGCGCGACTGTTTCTTCTTCTACCCTCTGGCTCGCTATGTGGATGACATCTTTGCTCAGTGGCCTCATGACACCAGTCTCTCTTCCAACCTTTTCTTGAAGCTCCTTAATAATCTGCCCCTTCCATTAAGTTTAAAGCTGAATGGGAAATCTCATTCCTCCTTGCTTCCCTTCCTTGATTTCCATGTCCACCGCTCAGAATACAGGTTTTTTTTCCTTTTCCGTTTACCCCGGAAAACCTATGCACAGTGGCAATGTACATTCACTACTTTCCTATCATGCTTCCCCTGTCAAAAAGTGTTCTTATCTCCCTTCTTCTCCGTGCCCTCCGCATCTTGATCCACAGTTCCTTCCAGCAGAAATATCCACTCTTCATAATTCGTTCTCCCGTCTGGCTACCCTATCCCATTCCATAGACTCTGGCCCTCAGTCAACGTGCTAACCGCATTTCTTCTCTCCCAAACTCAACTCCTGGGAACTCTTTCTGTCCTCTGCCTTCCCCTACATTTCGGTCTTTCTAACTCAACAATTCGCTCCGTCCCTTAGATATCAACTTACCTTCCGGCCAGACTAAACTCTTCGCACTAATCTCGTTCATACCACTCCCCCCTCTAACAGATGTCCGCTGTGTCTACTCTATTTAAATTGCTCCTCCGTCCTCTTCAATACTTCGGAGAAACTGGTACGATCTCTCTGACAGCTTAGGGATCACGAAAATAGTGTTAGGCTCGCCGACACTAACATGCTCTGGTTCCTGTCACGTCAGAGATCATAGCCAACCTATTGACTGGTCTTCTGCTAAACTGTGTTTCCCTACATCCAACTCGAACAGTCGCCGTCAATTGAATCCTCTCTAATACACAACTTTACTTGTAAGAATCTTAGCCCTGCTTCGTCTCTGTAATGCCTTCCCCCCTCCCGACTACTTGTAAAATGCTCCACACCTCAGAACACACCCGTGACTTAACCTGACTCCTGCTTTTTTTCTTTTTCTTTTTCTCTGCTCCCTCTTCCCCTTTCCTCTTTCCTTTTTCTCCACTGGGTTGTCTTTCTCTCTTCTGTTCGTGTTTTCAATGTCCTTCTTCATATATTCACCACTTCCCCCTTCAACGCACCTCTGTGGCGCTTGCCTCTCTCCTCCAGTGGGCAACCTAGCCTCTTGCAGGCTCCCCTTGCCTTTTGTATTTGACTGGCTCGTCCACCTTATTTCCCACTTCTAACCACTCCACTACTACAACCCTCTTCTACTACTACTACAACTACTGATGAAATTAAGACCCATGTGCAGCGTCTGTTGTCTTTGTTGTGGACGTTGCCATCCATGTTGGCTGATGGCCGAAACGTCTATGACAGGGATGCCCGGGGAGTTGAGCATGTGTCCTTAATTTCAACCTTGTCGGTAGTTTATACATTCTTGTACTACTACTACTACTACTACCTGGACCCCACCTCTTCCTGCCTATATATAGGCCGCCCTTGTTCCACTTCTGGTTAGAGTGAACTTTGTCCAATGGTCCAAGTCGGACCGAAACGGTCGTCGTAAGCTTCTCTCTTTATGTGCGGGTTATTGTGTATTCAAAGTTGAACCTTATGACTCTAGAAATCTTCTATGTACCATCCTACCAGAGTCACCTTCAAGGTCGACCTTACTCTAGCAGTCTTTCGCTCCTCTTCCCTCACCCTAAGTCACTTTCAAAGTTGACCTAACTCTAACAATCTTCTTGGTACTCATCTACGTTAAGTCACCTCAAGGTGACCTTACTCTACCAATCTATTATGTAGCATCTACATAGATGGATCTGTAATTATTAATAATAGTAACAAAGCGCTAAACCACAAAGGGTTCATATAGACCCTGTGTAAATTACCTTGTAGGACCCTGTATTTAACTTTGCAGAACCCACTACCTGGAGTAAACCTGGAGAGGGTTTTCGGGGGTCAAACGCCCCCTGCGGCCCGGTCTGAGACCAGGCTTCGTGTTAGATCAGATCTGGATCAACTACTGATACTCGGCTGGCCAAGGCAAACAGCCGTTCGAACCACAGCCAGTGCCTTGTTGAAGACCGTCAGGGGTCCTGTTGATAATTCCCCCCTTAATATGCTGGGAGGCAATTGAAACAGTCTTTGGGCCTCTGCCTCCTGTTATTAGTCGCTCACAATGTACTCGTGGACACCCCCTGCTTTTCATTAGGGATATGTTGCAATCCCTGCCAGTCTTCACGCTTTTCATGAGGAGTGATTTCGTGTGCATGTTTGGTACTAATCCCTCTAAGGATTTTCTAAGTGTATATAAAACCTGTATCTTTCACGCCTGCGCTCCAGTGAATACAAATCAAGGGACTTTTCAATCGTTCCTAGTACTTAGGTGCTTTTATCGTACTTAGTGTGCGTGAAAGTTCTTGTACACTCTCCAAGTCAGCAATTTTGTCTGACGTGAAGGAGGCAGTTAGTGTACAGCAGTATTCCAGCCTAGAGAGAACAAAGAGCGATTTAAAGAGAAATCATCATGGGATTGGCTTCCTTAAGTGATAATGAGACCTACAAAGGTTCTCATTATCCATCACTGTCATTTTTTTTTTTGCAAATGCGGTAGATAATTGTGTGACTTTGAAGATTAATATCCTCTGACATTGATCGCTCTATTGAAGGTTAGAATTTATTTTATTACCGTGATAAGCAGTTTTAATTTCCTCAAGTATTGAAAATTCTCTTCATTTGAACTTCATATTGGTTTGAGTGCCCTTTTGAAGATTTGGTTGATGTCACGCTTTCAAGTCTTGCGAGTGTCAATCGATGGAGTAAAAAAAGAACACTGTCATGGCAATTCGGGTGTCATCCGCAAACAAGAAGACACAGACTATTGGTTTACAATCCCTGTCCATGTCAGATATGAAAGATGAAGAGAATAGGATGGTAGCGAGTACTGGCCTTGTCTAACAAGTTTTTCCACCGTAGTTTGCCTTAGACTTTAACTTCTGTTTACTGTATTACTCTGTGTTACGCCCTTTGTGCATAAATAAGAAGGGTCAATTGAGTATGTGTAATTACGACGGCATTTTCACTTAGTATATATTACTGGTACCTTTATTCGTATCTAAAATAAGACTCCTATTTTATAATATTATCTGGCCATGAATTATTGATTTATTTGTAGATGTTTTGATGTTTATATGTTAATTCCTTGGGTCGTTTATGTTTCACAAATCACATCTCAAATTCCGAGATGACGTCAAGCTATAAGCCATAGTATTAACTTGAATAAAACCAGATAGACTACATTACAGAACTTTTATTGGCGGCCTTATATTTAAATGTGTGTATTGTAAAATAGAGGAAGAAAGAACCTTAGAGTGGATCTTCACAACGTCGTACGTTGTTCTAACGGGTCTCCTCTCTGAAAGAAAGACTCAAACGAACACGTGGGGGCCTGTCCTAGGAGATACCCACAATATACTTCCCAATGGAAGTTTCACAATACAGCAACTGGTTAACGAATTGACTTTGGATAAGTTAGAGACTGGAAACTGCAGACGAGAAGGCGGATAGCGAAGCATTGTAGGGGTGACATATAACAAATCAGTTATAGCACAGAAACCGTCCGGTCTATTATAAGGAATATCTTATCCCATACCTCCTGAAGTTTCTGATTCGCCTAGTTCAGAGGTCGAAAGTTCTAACAACCCAGCTGATTCGCATGTCTCGAGTAAACATCTGAGAGGCATCAGGTGGAGCGGCAAATCAGCCCCTGGAATCCTACAAATTCCTTAGTTGCTGAGAGTATGTCCAATGCCAGGAGCAGAGAAATGTCGCGTGAACAAACTTTCCCCTGAAAGTAACAATGAAGCAGGGCTTCTAATAGCCGTCGCCTAACTATGAGCCGTGCGAGGAGCGGGAGCTCGCCCAAGATACGACCGGAATGGTTTTCTTCCCCAGTCCTCCACCAATTCCTTGACACCTATCTCTCTGGACTATTTTAAGAGAAGGGTGCATCTCATAAATCTGCAAACGACAGTTAGAAGCACAGTGAAAACAGTATTGAAGAGATTTGAGAGAGAAGAAAATCGTTGTGAAAGACAACAAGCGGAGAGAGACCTTTAGACTGATGGTTTCCCCGAACCTCATCCTTTGAATTACATAAGGCAGCATCTTAAGTTGGCTCGGTTCAGTGAAAGCTGACCTTGACCCCTATTTTCCACAACCTTTGAGAACCAGGCAAGAGGGATGCAATGGCCTAGGAATAATGGGCCACCCTATTGCACACAACTTTAACTGGAAGGCTCAAAAATGTACACTACTCTGCCTTATGATAAGTATGTGAATTATGAGGATGTTAAAAAAGTAATTTTGGAACTTATTACTTTGCTCCCATTGAGCTACCGAACGGACTTTCCGTACCCTACAACGGCTACCCGGCAAACATGGGTAGGACTTTGCCCATCAGAAGAAAGTAGCCCTGGAAAGGTGGTTAGGGCCTCGGGCTGTGACTCTAGTGGAACGCTTAGCACTCCAGTTAAGATTACAGGAAGAGTTTTATAATGCCCCTTTCAGGAGACTTGCATAATTTTTAAATGATCATCAACCTGGATGGTCTTAACTTCTGCCTCGCTCGCTGACCATACGAAATCTATCGTTAATGAGAGAGAAATCTCCTCGATGAAAGTAAGGAGAACACCCCCGAGGCATTGGCGATACCGGCCAAGAGAAAAGATTCGCCAGAAATTACCTCCCATCAGGTGGCTCCTTACCCGTTTCTTAACGCCTAATGCTGGGAACATTTCGATACTAAGCACCCCCACCTGGAGGTGATTAAAGCGAGAAGAAACCAACCTTGCACCTACTGTCAGAAGAAAGGCAAGTGAGAAGCCTCTGTTACAAGCTAAAAGAGACCAGAATAAAAGTTCTTAGAGTGGTTCCTGTACAGATGAAAGTCTACCAGGTCCCAGGGACAGCTGGACCCCCATGGATGGAGCAAGATTCAGCCGGTCAAAAGGTTCCCACTTCTAGATGCCTGACTCCCCTCAACCATTGTCCAAAAAGAAATATGTGAGGCAATGATCCTTATTTTTTCTATCGTAAGGCCGGGTCTACCAAAATCCCAACTCGTTGAGTAAAAGTCTTATAGAGACACCGGGAGCTACCTAACTTTGTTGAGGGAAGGTGTTCTCTCATTGAATGAACTTTGACCTATACCAAAGATAGATGTACTTTTAGAGGCATATGGGAGGGACCGGTCTCGGTTTTCCCCTCCAAAAATACTAACTTGCAAATAGGTTGCTTATGAAGGATATGCAGCGGTAGGAATATCAGAAACAGAATTTCCCATTAGGCACAGTAACTTACTTGACGGAAACCGACTTTGGGCCTGGGATAATCTGTAAAGAACCTCTCGTCATAGAGAATACCCAGCTGAAAATTTTGCCCTTGAGGCTTGCAAGGAGGGTCCACTTTTTAATTTCCTCTCACCGTAGTTATGAGAGCCATGGCAAAGTCCCGTTCACTCCCTTCGTCCTTATGAGCAATAATCCCTCTGATTGGGCCTGGATACTCTATTGTTTAGCGATGCTCACATGCCAGAGCTGATGATAATTACCAGAAATTAGCCCATCAAGAACTAACTGCCCTTGCCGCATTAATGATTTTAAGCAAGAAATTTGATCAAGGAACAGCGAGAAGACTCTTCTTTGAGGGAGTAAGAGGACGAGCCATTTCTGAAACAGAGGCGGCAGATGGTAAAAGATTGCTTCTATATCGTAACTGGGTCATCTTATGAGAAAATTCCTACAACTGCCCCAGGTATTAATTTATGTGCTACGACACAGTACGGTTTACCGGAGATTCCGAACTCTGGCTCCTGGAAGTGGCCCATACTAGTCCAATGGGGTAAAATCTGGGATATGAAGAACAACTGAGAAAGATGTCTCGATATTTTTATCAGGCCTCGGATGAAAGAGACGTGGTAGAGTACCTTCGAAATAGCCCGTTTGCCAGAAAATAGGTAAACCAGCAACAGACACCCGCCACCTGCTCCGGCCTCATTCCTATAGCAGTAGAAGGAGAACCTTTTACTCGTTGATATATCGATTGTTTTGGGCCCCTTCTAAAACCAGTTATGGGTAAAACAATACCTAGTTGACTATAATGGATACTGCCACCAGGTATCCTGAAGCGTTCCATTAAGAAAAATAAATGCTCGAGATATGTATAATAACTATAGTAAGGGCACTAATCGATTCTTTTCCCATGTAGGGTTTCCTCGGAAAATCAATCAGACCAAGGCTCTAATTTTACTTCCAAAGTGTTCCCGAGAAGCATTATCTAGACTCGGTATTAGACCCTTACTCTCTACAGCTTATAGACCTCAAACCCAGGGGCCCTTAGAGAGGTTTCACCAAACTTTAAAGTTCATGATGCGTGCTTATTGTAGAAGTTCTCTAAGGATTGGGATGAGGGAATCCTTTTCTCCTCCTGCAATCAGGGAGAGTGAGGCAAGAAAGTTTAGGGTACAGCCCCTTTGAGCTAAGAATGGTCATTCGGTAGAGGACCATTCGTCCGTGTTAAAGGAAGTATGGTCCGGTAAGGGGCCGATCCACCTTTGTATTTATTGCCATCTTTTAATGCAGAGCACTTGTCCTTCACGAGGAGCCTGGCTTTAGAGAAATAGAGCAAAGCCCAGACTAAAATGAAGCAACGCGTTTCGATAAGAAGGCTGCTCTATGCTCTTTCAAGAGGGGATAAAGTTTTAGCTCTAAAATTGGTTCCCTGGACATATGCTACAGCCCAGGTATTAAGGACCCAGGAGATGTGAGGAAACTGAGTAAGGTCAAATTACTTAGTTTCGTACACCAGGTAAAAAGAAGTCCAACCATGCCTACCATGTAAAATCAGTTTGAAAAGGTATTATGGGAACATCGCCCACTTACATCCATTCTACCACAAGAAAGGAAACATGCCTAACAGATTGTTCTAGAGGGGTAAAAGGTGCGTCTAAAAAATTCAGAAGTGTTGAACGCTATGGACCGAGTTTTTTATGTAATCTTAGGAGATACAAGCTAGAAAGATTAAAGAGTCTGCCCTAATGGCTTATCCGAGTTTATTCGGAGACTCCCCCAACGTTGCACTCTGGGACACATATGTGGATGTACAAGTGTCTGCAATCAAGCAAGCCCCGTATTGAACGGCCCAGTGAAAAATAAGGCATTAGAGAGGAAATAGATTTTCTTTTTAACTCACGGTTTGATCGGAATGCAGAAAAAGCCGTGGGCTTGCCCTGTTCCTCGTGGCTAAAGCGTGGATCTTCCGTATGGTACAGATTCCCGGAAGGTAAACTCCGTGATTACCAAAATGTGTTTTTTCCCCTAGGGAAACTTTTTAAATAGAAAAAGTCCCCGAGGCTAATATTGAGTAGACTAGCCCTGTTACGGGGTTATTCCCAAATCCCATGTCAACCCGAGCCAAGGATATATTTTTTACTGTTCCTAGGGGTTTATTAACTATTTATTAAACCCTTTTCGCCTCTGTAATGCGGATCTACCTTTCAGGGGCTGTTGAATATTTAAACTTATTCCAGCAGTAGACCTTTTCCCCTAGTAACATTCCCAGTAACCAGGTACCGTAGTGACCCCTACACCATTGTGTAATCATTGACTGTTTCATATTGCTGGTCATAGCAAGATTTAAAACCCCCCCCTGTTGTAGTCAGTCAAACATGGGGCGCAGAGAGAGGCAGGCGGTTTTGGGGACTCCCTATTTCCCGTTATATTTACTACACCAGCCTACAGGGTATTTTTACCCCCATCTAATATCAAAAACCCCATTTAAAAAATTGGCAGGGTGTGGGTGTGGATTTGGGGTATTTCAGATGTTGGGAAGGACTGTTTGTGGGTTCCCGGCAGGTAGAGGTGAACCGTCTCAGCCCCCTCCGGTAGCAGCTTGCCCCTCACCACACCACCCGTTACTCCAGCCTGCAAGCCTGTTCAGCCGTTTTTTTAAGCTTCCCGGCTTGTTGTGTGTAATTGTTCAATCTCCGAGGGGTTGACCCGGGTTTTGCAATTAACAGTCAAAAGCCAGACTGTGGAAGTGAACGCTAGTCAGCCTGCCCGCCTACCATCCCCGCCTGTCTCCTGTTATCACCCCTTTCCTTTATGCGTGTGCATCGTTACACGTTTCCAGTCAGCCCTTCTTTGGGTTAAGCCAGTCAGCAGCCCCCGCTTCCTAACCCCTCTGAGAGAGAGAAAATAAACCCCGCAAGTTCCTCTGAAAATTGTCTCATATACGCCTGTGCTTGGATGTGGTAAGGGGGTCTTTCATCCTGTGGATTGTGATTTAGTTAAGCCCCCTTGTGCGTGGGAGAAGTGATTTGGGAGTGAAGCGCACAGGGCCAGCTTTTTCCCCCCCCCACCCCACAACCACCCCCCAATACCACCCCCACCCCCACCCCCTCATTACCCGTGGGGTTTTTTTTTTTTCCACCCTTGTTACCAGGGCCTGTACTGTTTTTTCCTCACATAATGGGCAAAAGATTGTAGTGGCACCAAAAATAAAGCCGTTATGTGGGTTTACCAGAAAGGTATTTTTTTCCGCACGGGAGTGTGGAGGCGTCATCACCACACAGGGTCTTCTCCTCATCATGTCTCCCTCTACCTATCCAGATTTAGTGAAATTTTTGTTTAGAGACATTAGAAAAAAGGAAAAAGAAAATTTTCAATAATTGGACAAACGATTGCAGTGGTCAGAAGTGCAGAGTGCGGTTTAATATAACAAATGCAAAGTTCTAAATTTGGAGACAGGACAATAACCATGCCTACAATAAACTAAAAAATGGTAGACTTTATATACGGATTGCGAAAAAGATTTAGGAGTATCTGTTAGCAAGTAATCCTGAAACAAGACAACAGTGCATAAGTGTTCGTCAATAAAAGCAATAGAATCCTTGGCTTCATATCAAGAAGTCAATAAATAATAGGAGTCCTCAGGTTGTTACTTCAACTCGCATACATCCTTGGTTTAGCCTCGTTTAGATTATGCTGCACAGTTTGGTCACCGTATTACAGAATGATAAAAATCTCTGGAACACACTCAATACAAAGGAATGACAAAGTTGATCCCATTATCAAGAACCTTCCCTATGAGGATAGACAAAGGCCCGAAAACTGCACTCTCTAAAAGACGTAGAATTAGGGGGGATAGATTGCAGGAGTATAAATGGAAAGACAGGAATAAATAAGGGGATGTAAAATAGTGTGCTGAAAATATCTAGTCCTAGACAGACTCTCAGCAATGGTTTTAAGGTTGGAAAAATTCAGATTCAGGAAGGATATAGGAAAGTACTGGTTTTGGTAATAGAGTTGTGGATGAGTGTGAACAAACCTCCCAAGTACCGTTATAGAGGGCCAGAACGATGTGTAGCCTTAAAAAATATTGGTAAAATACATGAGTAGATGGGGTGGGTGTGAGTTAGCCTGAAAGCTATATATGTGCTGCAAACCAGTCGGTTGCCGAGATTCCTTCCTCCCTTAAGTCAATGACCTGACCTGACTAGGTTGGTGCATTGGCTTAAGCCGTAGGATGTCTTGGACCTCTCGCATGGCCAGTAATGCCTTTGTCAGCAGTTGTTCCCTCGTTCTTATTGTACTTATGTTCTTAAGACACATGCGCAACACCCGGGCATCCCCTATCGTAGACGTTTTCGCCATCCAGCCATCCATTGGATGTGCGAAACGTCCACAACCAAAGACAACCCGACGCCGCACATGTTTCCTTAATTCATCAGTATAGTAGTAGTAAGTAGAAAAGAGGTTAGTAGTAATTGGTAGTGGTAGAAGTGAGAAATAAGGAGGCCGAGCAGACCAAATACAAAGGAAGGGGAGCACTGCAAGAGAGCTAGGGTGCCCCTTGAGGGGAGCAAGTGCACAGAGTGGCGTGAAAGGGGAGTGGTGAAATAAATGAAGAAGGGAGCAGAAACACGAGACAGAAGAGAGAAGACAAACCCAGAGAAGAAAAGGAAAGAGGAAAGGGGAAGAGGGAGCAGAAGAAAAAGAAAAGAAAAAATGAGGAGTCAGGTTAAGTTACGGGTGTTCTGAGGTTTGGAAGCATTTTACAATGTAGAGGGGAGAGAAGGCCATCTGACAGAGACGAAGCCAGGCTAAGATTCATACAAGGAAAGTTGTATATTAGAGAGATTCAACTAGACGGCGACTGTATCGAGTTGGAAGTAGGGAACACAGTTGACGTTGATGATCCCTCTTCACCAATGTCGCCACTTGATGATGTCCTTGATTCCTTAGAGAGAAGGACCATGAAGCGTTTCTTTCTCTTCTCCCCTATACCTACTGATGTCTTTTCTTGATCTTATCCGCCTCTGGTGTGGACTCTTAACTCCTTTTCCTTCCAAGGGAAATATTACATTCTCAAACCTCGGTTCGCTATGGGCTCTCCTCTCTCTCTGCCCTTGCTAATCTTTACATGTGAATATACCTCGAGACTGTTTCTGCTTACTACCCTCTGGCTCCCTATGTGGATGACATCTTTGGCTCTGTGGCCTCCGAAGCTTCCAGTCTCCGCCAGCCTTTTCTTGAAGCTCTAATTAATCTTGCCCCTGCCATTAAGTTTAAAGCTGAATGGGAATCTAATTCCTTGCTTCCTTTCCTTTGATGTCCATGTCACCGCTCAGATACAGTTTTTTCTTTTTCCGTTTAAACCCGAAAACCTATGCACGAGTGGCAAGTACCTCACTACTTTTCCGCTATCATGCTTCCCCTGTCAAGGAAAAGTTGTTCTTATCTCCCTCTTTCTCCGTGCCCTCCGCATCTTCTTGAGATCCTCAGTTCCTTCCAGAAGAAATTTCCACTCTTCATAATTCCGTTTTCCCGTCTTGGCTACCCTTTCCCATTCCATAGACTCTGCCCTCTCCACGTGCTAACCGCAATTTCTTTCTCTCCTCCCAAACTCTACTCCTGGGAACATCTTCTGTCCACGCCTTCCCTACATTTCCGGTCATTCCTAATCTCAACAATTCTCTCTCTCTCCGTCCCTTAGATAACAAAGCTTATCCTTTCTCCGACAGACAACACTCATCGCCTAATCTCGTTCATACCACTCCCTCCACCTCTACAGATGTGCCCTGGTGACTAATCTATTTAATTGCTCCTCTGTCCTCTTCAATACTTCGGAGAAACGGTCGATCACTTTCAGACAGACTTAGGGAGCACAAAAATAGTGTGTTAGTCTTGCCGACAACTAACAATGCACTTTTCTGCACGTCAGAGATCATAGCCAATCCTATGACTGGGTCCTTCTGCTAAAACTGTGTTCCCCTACTTCCAACTCGAACAGTCGCCGTCTAGGTTGAATCCTCTCTAATAAATAGGGGCTTTCCTTGTAAAATCTTAGCCCTGGCTGTCGTCTCTTTAGATGCCTTCCACTCCCACTACATTGTAAAATGCTCCAAACCTCAGAACACCCGTGACTTAACCTGACTCCTCATTTTTTCTTTTCTTTATCTTCTGCTCCCTCTTCCTCCCTTTCCTCTTTCCTTTTTCCTCCTCTGGGTATGTCTTTCTCTCTTCTGTCTCGTGTTTCTGTTCCTTCTTTCATTTAATTCAACCACATCTTGTCCCCCTTCAACGCACCTCTGTGCGCTTTTGCTCTCCCCTCAGTGGGCACCTAGCTCTCTTGGCAGTGCTTCCCCTCCTTTGTATTTGACTGGCTCGTCCTCCTTATTTTCCCACTTCTAACCACTACCACTACTCTCACCTCATCTACTACACTACAACTACTGATGAAATTAAGACACATGTGCAGCGTCTGGTTGTCTTTGTTGTGACTTTTTGCATCCAGGTGGTTGGCTGGATGGCGAAACGTCTATGATAGGGATGCCCGGGGTGTTGAGCATGTCTTAATTTCACCTTTGGCGGTATTATACCATTTCTTGTACTACTCCAACTACTACTACCTCCACCTCTTCCAGCCTATATATAGCCGCCCTAGTTCCACTTCTGGTTAGTGTGCCTTTGTCAATGGACCAAGTCGGACTCGAAAACGACCGTCAGAAAGCTTCTCTCTTTTTATGTGCGGGTATTTGTGTATTCAAAGTTGACTTACCCTAGAAATCTTCTATGGTACCATCTACCTGAGTCACCTTTCAAGGTCGACCTTACTCTAGCAGTCTTCGCTCCTACCCTCTACCTAAGTCACCTTCAAATTGACCTTACTCTAACAATCTAACTAAGGTACCCATCTACTTAAGTCACCTTTCAAGTTGACCTTACTCTACCAATCTATTATGGTTAGCACCTACATACGCTGATCCTGTAATTATTATAATAGTACTAAGGAGCGCTAAACCCACAATGGGTCATATAGACCCTTGTAAATAACTATGTCGACCCTGTAGTTAACTCGCAGAACCACACCTGAGTAAACCTGGAAAGGGTTTCTCTGGGGTCAAAAACGCCCCTGCGGCCCGTCTGAGACCAGCTTCGGTGGTAGTCAGGATCTGATCAACTAGCTGTTACTCGGCCTTAGGCAAACTGCCCGAACGAAACCACAGCCAGTGCCTTGTTGAAGACAGTCAGCGGCGGGGTCTGTTGATAATTCCACCCCCCCCGCCCTTATAAATGCAGGGATGCAATTGAACAGTCTTTGGCCTTCTGACACTGTTATTATGTCCCTCAATGTACTCCGTGGCACCCCTGCTTTTATTAGGGATATGTTGCATCTTCTCCTGCCGAGTCTTTCTTTCACGAGGAGTGATTTTCGTGTGTGCAAGTTTTTTTGGTACTAATCCCCATAGGATATTTTCTAAGTGTATATTAACCTGTATCTTTCACGCCTGCGCTCACATGAATACAAATCAAGGGACTCTCAATCGTTCCTAGTATTTTTAGGTGCTTTATCGTACTTTATGTGTGCCGTGAAATTCTTGTACACTCTCCAAAGTCAGCAATTTTGTCTGACTTGAAGGAGGCAGTAGTGTACAGGCAGTATACCAGCCAGAGAGAACAAGCGATTTAAAGAGAATCATCATGGGATGGCTTCCTTAGTGGATAATGAAACCTTCAAAGGTTTCTCATTATCCAACCTGTCATTTTTTTTTTTTGCAAAAGCGGTAGATGAGATTGTTTTGGACTTTGAAATGAGATCCTCTTGACATTATCGCTCATTGATGTTAGAATTTATTTTATACCGTGATACAGGTTTTTTTAATTCCTCAAGTAGTTGAAAATTTCTCTACATTGAACTCATATTGTTTTGAGTGGCCCTTTTGAGATTTGGTTTGATGTCCGCTTCAAGTCTTTTGCAGTGTCATCGATGGAGGACACTGTCATGGCAATACGGTGTCATCCGCAAAAGAAGACACAGAGCTTATGTTTACATCCCTGTCATTGTCAGATATGAAGATGAAGAATAGGATGGGGAGGCGAGATATGTGCCTTGTCAAAAAGTAAAAACAGATTATTCAACCGTAGTTAGCCTTAGACCTTTACTCTGTTTACTGTTACTCTGTGTTACGCCTTTGTGCATAATTTAAGAAGGGTCAATTGAATAGTGTGTAATTACGGCTTTTTTCACTTATTAAATATTACTGGTAACCTTTAGTATTGCGTAGCTAAATAAGACTCCTATTTTTATAATATTTATCTGGCCATGAATTATTGATTGTATTTTGTAGGATGATTTGTGTTTTGTAAGTTGAATTGCCTTATGGTCGTTTATGTTTCACAAACCACTCATTCCGAATGACGTCAGCTAAAAGCTTAGTATATTACTGAATAAAACCAGATAAAGCATTAACAGAACTTTTTGCCTATATTTATATGTGTGTTTTAAAAAGATAAAAGACCTAAGTGGATCTTCACCTGTTGTTACTAACGGGTCTCCTCTCTGAAAAAGAAAGACTCAAACGTAACAAGTGGGGGCCTGTCCTATGAGATTAATCCCGATAAATCTTCCAATGGAAGTTTCACATACAGCAACTGGTAACGAATTGAACTTGGATAAGTTAGAGACTTGGAAACCTCAGAAACGTGATGGCGGAAAGCGAAGCATTTAGGGGTGACATAAACAATCGTTATACACAGAAAACCGTTCGGTCCGATTATAAGGAATAATCATATTCCCCCCATACCTCCTGAAGTTCTGAGTCGCCTGATTCCAGAGGTCGAAAGTCAAACATCCCAGCTGGGATCGCATGTTCGAGTAAACATCTAGAGGCATCAGGAGGTATCCGGCAAATCAGCCCCTGGAAAGTCCTACAAAGTACCTTAGTTGCTGAGAGTAGTTCAATGCCAGAGGCAGAGGAAATGTCGCGTGACAAACTTTTCCCCCTGAAAGTGAAAATAATCAGGGCTTCTAATAGTCCCCGTCGCCGAACTACTATGCCGTTGCAGGAGCGGGGAGCTCGCCCAAGATAGACCGGAAGGGTTTCTTCTTCCCCATCTCCACCAATTCCTGACACCTACACTCTAGGACTATTTTAAGAGAATGGTGCATCTCATAAAGTCTGCAAACGGCACATTTAGAAGCACAGTGAAAACTGTATGAAGAAGAATTTGAGAGAGAGAAAATCCGTTGTGAAGACAACACGCGAGAAGAGACGTTTAGACTGTGGTTATCCCCGAACCTCTCCGTTGATTTTCACATAAGGCAGCATCTTTAGTGCCTCGGTTCAGTGAAACTGACTCTTGACACCTATTTTTCACACCTTTGAGAACCAGGCAAAGGGATGCAATGGCCTAAGTAATATTGGGCCACCCCTATTGCACACGAACTTAACTGGTAAGTGCCAAAAAAGTACAGCTACTCTGCCTTAGAAAAGTATGATGAATTATGAGGTTGTTAAAAAAGTAATTTTGGAAACTATGACTTTGCTCCCATTGACTATACCAACGGACTTTCGAAACCCTACAACTGCTACCCGGGCAAACATGGTAGACTTTTGCCCATCAGAAGAAAGTACCCTGAAAGGTGGTTAGGGCCCTCGGGCTGTTGACTCTGTTGAAAGCTTAACTCAGTTAATATTACAGAACGAGTTAATAATGCCCTTTCAGGAACTTGCATAAGTTTTTTAATTGATCAAACAGACTCTGGATGTCTTAACTATCTGCTCAGCTCGCAGACCATACGAAATCTATCGGTTAATGAGAGAGAAATCTCCTCCGATAGAAAGTTAAGGAGAACACGCCCCGAGCATTGGCGGATACCGGCCAAGAGAGAAAAGATACGCCAGTAAATTACCTCCCCATCAGGTGGCTCCGTACGCCGTTCTAACCTAATGCAGGTGAACATATCGATAACTAAGCCCCACCTGGATGTGAAAAAGCGAGGAAGAAACCTAACCGCGCCACTGTCAGAAAAAGGGCATGTGAGAAGCCTCTGTTACAAGCTAGAAAGAGACCATAAGAATAAAGTCCAGATGTGGTTCCTGTACAGATGACGTCTACCAAGGTCCCAGGGACAGCTGGACCCATGGATGGAGCAAGATTCAGCCGTCAAAAGGTTCCCACTTCTAGATGACTGACTCCCTCAACCATGGTCCAAAAAGAAAGTAGTGAGGCAATGAGTCCTTATTTTCTGATCGGTAAGGCCGGGAGTACAACCAAATCCCAACTCGTTTGAAGTAAAGACTTATAGAGACAAATCCGGGAGCTACCTAACTTGTTTGAGGGAAGGTTTCCTCTTTGGGAATGACTTGACCTATACCAAGAAAGAGTGCTTTTAGAGGCATATGGAGGGACCGGTCTCAGGTTCCCCTCCATACAATATACTTGAAAAATAGGTTCTATGATGGAATGCCGCGGTAGGAATATCATAAACAGAAATTCCCATTAGGTCAGATAGACTTACTTGTCGAACGACTTGGCCTGGAGGAATCTGTAAGAACCTCTCTCCATAGAGATACCGTCAGCTGGAAAATTTTGGCCCTTGAGGCTTGCAAGGAGGGTCCACCTTTATTTCCTCTCACCGTAGTTAAAGAGCCATGGCAAAAGTCCCTTCACTCACCTTCGTCTTTGAGCAATATCCCTCCTGAGTGTGCCTTGACTATTGTTTAGCGATGCTCACATGCCACAGCTGAATGATAATTTAACCGAGAATTAGCAAATCAGATCTACAACGCCTTGCGCATTAATTGATTTAACAAGAAAATTTGATCAATGAACACGAGAAACTCTTCTTATGGAGTGGAGTAATCGAGGACTAGGCCATTTCTGAAACTGAGGGGCGGCAGATGTAAAAGATTGCTTCTATTATAGTAATGGTCTTCTAATGAGGAAATTCCACAACTGCCCCCAGTGTATTAATTTATGTGCTACGAAACAGGTACTGGTTTACGGGAAGATTCCGAACTCTGGCTCTGGAATGGCCCATAATATCCAATGATGGGGTACATCTGGGGATATGGTAGACACTGAGAAAGTTGTCTCGATATTTTTCTGGCCCAGGATGAAAGAGACGAGTGGAAGAGTGACCTTCGAATTGCCCGGTTTGCCAGAAAATAGGTAAACCACACAACACCGCCACCTGCTCCCTCATTCCCTTGCAGTAGAAAGGGAGAACCTTTTACTCGTTTGATAATCGATTGTGTGGGGCCCCTTCCTAAAACCAGGTTGGTAATCAATACCTGTTGACGTATAAATATACAGCCAACCAGGTATCCGCAGCTGTACCACATAAGAAATATAAATGCTTCGAGCTATATTAAGGCCTAATACGATTCTTATCCCAGGTAGGTTGCCTCGGAAAATCAATCAACCAAGGCTCTAAATTTTTACTTCCAAAGTGTTCCGATAAGCATTAATCTAGACGTCGGTATTAGACCCTTACTCTCTACAGCTTATAAAGACCTCAAACCCAGGTGCCTTAGAGAGGATTTTCCATTCACCAAACTTTAAAGTTCATGATCGTGCTTATTGTGAGAGTTCTCAAGGATTGGGATGAGGGAATCCCTATTCTCCTCCTTCCTCCTTGCAATCAGGAGAGTGAGCAAGAAAGTTTTAGGTACAGCCCCTTTTGAGCTAATATATGGACATGCGTATGGAGACCATTGCCGTGTTAAAGGAGAGTATGGCCGGAAGGGCCGATTCCACCTTTGTATTTATCTGCCATCTTTTAATGCAAGAGCACCTTGTCCCATTCACGAGGAGCCTGGCCATTAGAAAATATAGCAAAAGCCCAGACTAAACTGAAGCAGCCGTTTCGATATAAGGCTGCTCTATGCTTCTTTTCAAGTAGGGATAAAGTTTAGCTCTAAAATAGGTTCCTGGAACATATGCTACAGCCCCAGTGTATGAAGACCCAAGGAAGATAGTGAGGAAACTAGTAAGGAAAATTACAAATTCGTACTCCAGGTAAAAAGAATCCAAACCATGCTACCATGTAAATCCAGTTGAAAAGGTATTTTGGGTGAACATCGCCGCACTACTGTCCATTCTACCAACAAGAAGAGGATACATGCCTAACAGATTGTTCTAGAGGGGTAAAGGTGCGTCTAAAAAATTCAGAAGTGTTGAACGCATGGACCATTTTGATTAACTTAGGAAAGATGACCCAGCAAGAAAAATTAAAGAGTTCTAATGGCTTATATCGAGTTAATTCGGAGACGTCCCCAAACGTTGCACTCTGGGACACTGATGTGGATGTACAGGTGGCTCTGCCAATCAAGCAAGCCCCTTATTGAACGAGCCCAGTGAAAAATCATCACTTAAGAGGAAATAGATTTTCAGTTAACTCACGGGTTTATTGATCGAATGCAGCAAAAGTCCGTGGGGCTTTCGCCCTGTTTCCTCGTGGCTAAAGCAGATGGATCTTACCGAATGTTGTACAGATTACCGAAGGTAACTCCGTGACCTTACCAGATGTGTATCCTCTACCCTAGGGTAGACGATTTAATAGATATACAGCCCTCCGAGGCTAAATAATGTGAGTAGACTAACCTGTTATACGAGGATTTACCAAATACCACTGTCACACGCGGCCCAAGAGATATCATCTTTACTGTCATAGTGGACTATTTTAAACTTTTTAGTTATGCCCTTCGGCCTCTGTAATGCGGCATCTACCTTTCAGAGGCTGTGAGAATAGGCTAACTTATTCTCCAGCGAGTAGTACAGTTCCTAGTAACCAGTTACCAGTAACCAGTGTACCATGTATATGACTCACAACAACCATCTGTGTGAATCATTGACTGTATCATATGCTTCTGATCATAGCAAGATTACAAACACCCTCACCCTGTATGTGAGTCGTCAAACATATGCAGCAGAGTAGAAGGCAGGTCGGCTGTGTGGCACTACCCTTACTTTCCGCTAAAATTATACTACACCATCCTACAAGAGTATTTCTTACCCCATCAACATATCGAAAACCCACTTGACAAAAGGTGGCACCGGTGGTGGTGTGGATTTAATGGATTTCTCTCATGTTAGAAGAATGTTTGTGGTTGCCGGCAGGTCAGAGGTGAACCGTCTCAGCCCACCTCCAGTAATGCAGCTTGCCCATCAACCAGCACCACCCTGTGTACTCCACCTCAATCCTGTTGTCATCCCGTTTTTTCAAGCTTCGGCTTGTTACACACTCGTGTGCTAATTGCTTCAATCTCCGAGGGGTTGACCCGATTTTGCATTAAGCCAGCAAGCAAGCCAGAATGTGGAAGTGAACGCTAGTCAGCCTGCCTCAGCCTAGCCATCCACCTGGTCTCCTGTCATCCACTGCTTCCTTCATGCTGTGTGCATCGTGGTTACACGTCTTCCAGTCAGCCGATTCTTGTTGGGTTAAGTCCAGTCCGGCCAGCCCTGCTTCTAACCCAATCTGAGAGAGAGAAGTAAGCCCCGCAAGTTCCTCTTAAGTATTGTCCAGTATATCGCCTGGTGCTTGGATGCTGGTAAGAGTGGTCTTCATCATCACCCTGTGGCATTGTGATTTAAGTTACGCCACCTTGTGCGTGTGGAAGGTGCATGGCAGTGAGAGCGCACATGGGCCCGCTGTTCCGCTGCCCCCACACACCACAACCAACCACCCTAACCCCACCACCCGCCACCCACCACTCTACCGTGGGGTTTTTCTTTTTCCACAACCCTTGTACCATTCCTAGTACTGTTTTGCCTCACATAATTGGTCAAGGAGATGTAGCTGTCACCAACAATAAAGCCAGTTATGTGAGTTCACCAAGAAAGCGTATTTCTTTCCGACGACAGTGGAGTAGGAGGCGTCATCTCCACACAGGACGTCTCTCCTCATCACTAGACATCCCGTCTACACACTCCAGATTTCAGTGATAATTTTCTGTTTTAGATACATAGAAAATGGAATAAGAAAATTTCAATAATTGGACAATTTTTGAAGACTGGAAGTCTTGACAAAGAGAGTATTTCAAGTGTTGAGGCCACAACCTGGCTGCTAAACTCCTCATTTTTTTTTTTTTTTTTTTTTAAAGGTGAATGAGTACAAATGTACTTGGGACCTGACGATCTGTTGAGTATGAGCATGTAATATTTAGTGAAGGGATTCGGGAAACTGGTTAATTTCATATATCGGGGGGACCTGCCTAGTAGGGCCAACAGCCTGCTGCAGTGTTCCTGTTCCCTCCTCTGCCTTTCCTCTTTCATATGTTCTTATGTTCTAAGACATTTTGCCGTGTGTGAACATTTAAGTGATTTCTTGTGTAACTCTACGCTTTTGTGTTTTTCAGTGTAGACTCAGTGTTTCTTTGACTCATTATTTTGCATATATTTTCAGTGTTATCGACTCATCTCATAATTTTTTCTTGTTTTTTTTATTGCTACTCATGTCTATAGTAAGTAATATTGTTAGTGTACCAGTCATCAACCCATGTGAACGTAATTTATTCATTTTTTATCTTGTTTCTTTCAGCATTGTATTCTCCAGTATTTGTCATATACCAAATTATCTGTATTTCTATGTGTATCTTTTTTTTTTTTCGTACACCCAGCAGTGACCTCATTCCTGATCTTTTCGCAGACATGTGTACCATTATTTTTTGCAGCAAATTTTTTTCATATCAGTCACAGCAAGATTTTGTTGTAAGAATATACAAAGAAAAATGAATAAATGAATAAGATGTGTGTGCCCCGTCACATGTAAGTGTTTGTGTGCCCTGCCACTTGAAAGTGTTGTGGTGCCCTGCTCACTTGTAAGTGTTGTGTGCCCCCCCTCCACTTGGTAAGTGTAGTGTGCCCCGCCACTTGTAAGTGTTGTGTGCCCCGTCACTTGTAAGCGTTGTGTGCCCTGCCACTTGTTAATGTTGTGTGGCCCCGCCACTTGTTAAGTGTGTGTGCCCCGCCACTTGTAAGAGTTGTGTGCCCCGCCACTTGTAAGTGTTGGTGTGCCCCGCCACTTGTAAAGTGTTGTGGTGCCCCCGCCACTTGTAAGTGTTGTGTGCCCCGCCACTTGTATGTTGTTTTGTGCCTCAGGCCTCCTGTTGTTTTACAGACTTGTTGTGTGCCCCGCCACTTGTAAGTGTTGTGTGCCCTGTGCCCCGCCACTTGTAAGTGTTGTGGTTCCCCGCCACTGTAAGTGTTTGTGCCCCGCCCAAAAACTTTAAGTGTTGTGTGCCCGCGCGCCTTGTAAGTGTTTGTGCCCCGCCACTTGTAGTGTTGTGTGCCCCGCCACTTGTAAGTGTTGTGTGCCCCGCCCCAACTTGTAAAGTGTTTACACTTCCAGTTTTGTTTTCTTGTTATTAATTTTTATTCATATTTTTTTTCTATATTCTTTGAACAAATTCACTCTTAGTGTAATTTCATTTCTTTTTTAACGTAAAGTTGTTTTCTTTATACTCTGTTGAGTAAATTGGTTTTGTCTAATTACAATTAAGAAGTTAAAGTGTTCAATGCCAGTTTTTCCTTCAGATTTTTATTTTATTAGTTAAATTACATTTTCCCCAGTGTAACCTTTATTAACTGCATTGATATTTTTCTACACCTTATTTTTTGTTGCACTTGTTCTGCAGTGAATTATTTTCTTGTTTATTGACCATTATTGTTCTCAGTTCATTATTGTTTTGAGTCCTGTTTTTTCATTTAATTAATTTTCGCTGATTTGTCTTGTATATATTTTAATTTTGTTATGCATTCTTAGAAATATTAAAAAATTTCCCAGTTATCTCTCTTAGCAATACAATCTCGCGATTTTATTTTAATACTTTGTACATTGGATTTACAGTTTTAATTATTAATTTTCTTTATAGCAAGAGTACAGACAGCTCATTTTTGCATTAATTCAGTCTCCAGTAAATATTTTTACTTGTAAAATTTTCATGTATTTTTTTTTTATCTTGTCCAGCGATCCCTTTACTTGAGTTGTCCTTTCCTCTTGCATGTATCAGAACATTTTTTTTTTACTTCTGCAGAATTAGTTTCATCACTTTTATTTTAATTTTATCATTTTGTATCATTTTTTATTGTTCATTATTTTTGCCTTATTTGTTCTCGTCCAAATTCTTTGCCATTATGCCTTCACAATACCGTCAAGTGAATACTTTATGAATGGCCGACACTCAGACCCCCCCTCGTTCGGGCTACTGCTTTCTTTCATCAGTCCTCCAGTTCCTTATGGACTGATCAGACCCGACCCATGAAACACTGAGACACTATAGTTTTATTACCTCGTGATTCCCTTGATGCATTACCTATATTCAATGGCCAATGTACATATCTTTGAAGCATGGTTTACTGGCCATTCGGTTCTCGGGATTAATGCGCTAGTTGACAGGCCTCCTTCAGATAAAGTCTTATCAGACTTGCGAAAGAAGCTCTTCATCGATCCCCTGCTGCTGCTGCGTTCACGTTGTTAGATCTCCTCTTGATATGGTGAGACTTCAGAAGTCTTACTAATGGTAACAATATGAGGAACTGATTCGTGTTTCTTGTTCCTCGTACCAGATAAAAAACAACTTATCCAAATTTCGTTCTTAGGAATAGTGTAATGCTACAAACACCCATGACATAATGGAATCGTTGAGTTGCATTGCCTGTTAGATTAGACAAACTTTTATCATCATTATCAATGCTGTCCAGGAATCCTCACTTTTTCCCTGACAGGATAAACCATTCACAGCATCGTTTCCTAAAATAGCAGCTTAATGGAAGCAATCAAAGACCTAAAGCCGCCTGCTCCGTTGTGCTTATGAGGCTAATCCCCAAATGTGACGAGGAACCTCTTACAGCCCTAAATCATGTACTTCCTTGTGCCCCCAGGTATTTCCCATATATCAAAAGTAATTTCACAACCAATGCCTCAGTCCTGCACCACCCTCTTGTTTGTGCCACAGCGACAAATCGTGGACGTCAACCATCTCAGCGATCACAAAGGACCATGTACAAGTCATTATAAACCTCATAGTATTCAATACATTCAGTAACCATAGTCAGCGGACTTGTTACAACTGTGTTTCCGTGGCCATATTGCAATTAATTGTCCTGATAGAACCCTAAGAGCTCGTACTGATGATTAGACCAGTCAAGATCTTCCCTACTGTACTTATCATAGAATACATGGACGATGACACATCTGAGTGTGCAAGGCTCTCTACAACCTTCAGTACTCTAGGTCCTTTCCGTGGCCGTTCCAACCACAGAACCCAATAGAGGAAACTCAAGAACCAGGGCTCATTCTTCCATTCGGGGAATTCGAGTGCCCCAGTCAAACCGTCCTATTGGTGACAGTATGTGATAATGAGTACACCATCCCCTTTCACAATTCCTTTGAAGCCTTAAGCAGTCTCCAGAATGAACATCCTGCTGATGATGTTGCTTCACAACGTCTCTGACGTAGATGAAATAGGGATGAAGTTGGAACCAAATCTTTGCTGATGACAATCCACCTTTTTGTTTGCACATAACTTCCAATGCAACATAGCCCTGATAGTGGTCAAGCAACTGTTTCATAAAGTCCCATTCATTTAGTCAGGACTCTGGTGCGCAAGTCAATATTATCAGGTCTAGTTTGTTTAGGGATAAGCATTACGACATTCCTTCTCATAGACACCGACTCATTGTCCTCACTTAGTGGAGTAGCTGTTCCTACCTGCTGTCCGAGGTCGACTTCCCTAACTTTTTTCTATCACAAGGTAGAGACTTCACTGCTTCCTTCTTGTTGTCGAACCAATTACTCCCCTGGTGACCTCTACTACTGGGATGTTGCTTCCATCGATACTTACGCATTGTGCTCGAACCCATATCGATGGCATGCCCAAATGATGACTTGAATCGTACCAATTTTGGGGGTTACCAGCTTGGATTCAAGATCTGCCATACTGTCGCAAGAGTACGACATTCGAAATAAATTCCTTACAGGCCAGTGCATTTTTCCAGTAGCATACCCAAGCAGTCAGGCTACTGTGATCCGCAGTCACTTCCCCTGTCCTGTGTACCTGAACTTCAGACTTGCAAGATAATGTCCAGTTACCTCAAGTTCCGAGGACAGCTCTGACAACCTTTGAGTGCTGAGTGAGCCTATCCCGCAATGTCTGCTTGTTCAAGTAGTAGTTTCTCCACAGGGACACCTTGTCAGAGAAACAATGTACTTCAACGAGTATGCCATCACTTGTTGATCACATGCCGTCCTGCAGAAAGACCTTACTGTCGCAGCTAGTGCCCTCACTAGAGTGTCTGCTGTTGTTGATTCCTAGTGTTCCAGATGGTGATAACGTCCTAGTTGACAGTGAATCCTGCAAAGTAAAAGTCTATTTGTTGAACCATCCTTATATTTTGTAAGAGTAGTCAGATCCATTTCTTCCTAGCTAACACTTCTGTAACAGTGTCATCTCCAGAGCAAATACCAATCTTGTTGAAACCTTGGGGGGGGGGGGGAGGGGGGGGGGGGGGGGGGGGGGGGGGGGGGGGGGGGGGGGGGGGGGGGGGGGGGTTCACTAATCCTTAACCTGTTCAGGTAAGATGAGTTGTCACCTGACCATGGGTCGGGCTAATTTCTACCGGGAAGACCTCATCCACTTCAACCTGGATCAATCGTTCCACCAGTTGAGGAGAAAGATTAAGCTCCCACGACTTCCAGATGAAGTCAAGCATTTGTGACTTCTGTTGAACAAACTCATATATTAATAAAGTGAAAGCCATTGCCAATACCAGGAGAGAAGATGGTATAACGAACTTATTGTCCATCGTATCACATGAACCTGGTCTAGACCATCTATATACCTGCGTACAGAAGCCTCCTTCACAAGTGCTGTCGCAGAAGAATTGTATCAATACAAATGCATGATGATGGAGTTATTGCACTATAGCAATTCTCCTTGGAATGCGCCCTTATCCTAGTAACCTAAGAAGATGTACATGCGCCCAGTGATTGACTAAGGAAGTAAAATTTCGAGAACTATTCCAGATCGCTCCCCACCCCGCTGTAAGGTGATCTTTTAATGAAACATTGGAGATAACAAAGTCATTTCAACCCTGGACATGTTACAATTTTTGGCAGGAAGTCCCCTCCTCACGAGGACAGCCAAGAGCTAACGCATTCCCTCCACCCCTACAGGTCATTATCACTACCTCTGTAAGGGCATTTGAGGATTATGATCCAAATCCTCCCCTATTCACGTTCTCAAGGCTCATGACTAATATCTTTAGAGGTCCTCATAGGTAAGCACTTATGGTGTACATAGATTGACGTAATCGTCATGTCCTAAAAAGATGTGGATACCACTTGAAAAGACTTGAAGTAGTACTAGGTAGCTTGAAGAAGCCAATTTAAAAGATCAAACTGATTAAATGTCAATTTTTCCAGATCAACATATTAAGTTCCTTTGGTCACGTTCACTCGCTAGAGGGGTTACGAATGACCAAAGTAAAGTAACTGGCAGTAACAAAATTTTCTCAAACACCCAAAACAGCTGAATGCCGTAAGAACCTTCCTTTTTGGGCTTAGGCAGGTTTTAAAGATCTTTCATTGCCAATTTTTCTTCCATAGCTGCTCCTCTAACTGAATTGCTTAAGAAAGATGCTCCTTTTTGTTTTGGACCTTTTGCCGTCAAGAAAAGCATTCTAACTCTATAAGAAAAAACTACCATCTGCTCCAATTTTGAAATTTTTCAATTTTTTCTTCTAAGCCTTCTAATCTGACAACTGATGCTAGTTACGATTGCAGTGGTCAGAAGTGCAGAGTGCGGTTTAATATAACAAATGCAAAGTTCTAAATTTGGAGACAGGACAATAACCATGCCTACAATAAACTAAAAAATGGTAGACTTTATATACGGATTGCGAAAAAGATTTAGGAGTATCTGTTAGCAAGTAATCCTGAAACAAGACAACAGTGCATAAGTGTTCGTCAATAAAAGCAATAGAATCCTTGGCTTCATATCAAGAAGTCAATAAATAATAGGAGTCCTCAGGTTGTTACTTCAACTCGCATACATCCTTGGTTTAGCCTCGTTTAGATTATGCTGCACAGTTTGGTCACCGTATTACAGAATGATAAAAATCTCTGGAACACACTCAATACAAAGGAATGACAAAGTTGATCCCATTATCAAGAACCTTCCCTATGAGGATAGACAAAGGCCCGAAAACTGCACTCTCTAAAAGACGTAGAATTAGGGGGGATAGATTGCAGGAGTATAAATGGAAAGACAGGAATAAATAAGGGGAAATTTTTAAAAAAAAAAGAAAAAATTTTAAAAAAAACAAAAAAAAAAAAAATAAGAAAAAAAAAAAAAAAAATAAAAAAAAAAAATTTTAAAGAAAGATGCCCCTTTTTTTTTTGGCCCCCCGCAAAAAAGAGCATTCCTAACTCTAAAAGAAAAATACCATCTGCTCCAATTTTGAAATTTCCAATTTTTCTAACCCCTTTCTTCTGTATGAGCTAGTTTTTGGATAGGTGCCATACTAGCTCAAAAGATTGATGGCAAGAAAACGCAGTTGCATTTGCTCCCGGGTCCTTACGAGGCTGAAGAAATTTTTAACAGAAAACTAGCAAGAAGCAATTCTCGCTAACCTTTGGACGAGCGGACGTGATGAGCCTCCCCTGCTGTAAGCCGGTGAAAACTTGGTTTTCTCAAAAGGGCGCAGCGCAAGAAAAAGGGTAAACACGTCGGCATGAAGTGGTGCGTGGGGTCATGCCCACTCGCTAAATTTTTATTACCTGCCACAGGGGGACCATAGGGCATTCCCAACGAAGAACTGTAGGGTACCCTTGAAGGGGCTAAAAATTTTTGTGAAATTTCTAATGAAAGTGTATATGAGGCATGTCGCCAGGTTCCAAGCTTTTGTACCATGAATCCTGCAGTGACGGTAAGGTACATGATGTGCCCGCCTTTTTAACGTGGGGAGATAGAAATTTCCCTTTTTGGGGTAATGAGGCGCCCACGTGCCATCTTCGAGAAGTTTGGGACTGTTCATGTGGGACATTGGGGAAAGGGAAAGGAAAGGATCGTATTCTAGGATGCCTGAAGGAATTTTTTTCCTTTAAAAAAAGAATTGGGGCACCCTTTTCCCTTTCCACTTTTCCTAAAGACTTCGGACTAAAGTAATGGTGACTTCCAGGGAACAACGTCCTTCGTTTCGGTGCCTATGATCACATTGCTGCGCAGTGTTTTAAACAACAGGGTACACAGGCTAAGGGAGCAAAGGAGGCATCAGAGGACCTTGAGACGTTGGATTTGGCACGCCCTGAGTGGGTTTTCCCTTTGAAAAAAGGCTTGGAGTGTTGGGGTCGAGGGGGCCCTTGAGGGGGGAAAGAGGTGTAACTTTGGGGAAGAGACATGCACTGCTGGGCGGGCACCGGAGACAAAGTTTGGGGTTCACGGGGTGAGGACGGGGCCGGGAGGCTCCCTTTGATTCAGTCCTCCACGCCCTGTTAGGGAACCCGAGGGTCACGTTGAGGGCTTGGGGTGCCCTGGATGCGTGGGGTTCCAGGGGGGTGAAGGGGGGGGGCATGTCAGAGACCGGGTTGAGGCTGGGTTGCAAATTGGCACGGTGGGGGGGGCGGGGAAGGAGGGAGGGCCCCAGGGGGGGGCGGGGAAAGGCTCAAGTGCCGGAAGGGCGGCGTGCCCTGGACGTGGACGTGGGGGTTTCCCACTCCGGCACAGCGTTGGGAAAAAAGGTTTGGGCTAAAGGGGTTTGACAGGGCCCGGGGGGGGTCCAGGGCAAGGGGCTGTGAAAGCAATCACAAATGGTGATTGAAGTAAAGGGGAAAATTTAAAGGGAAAGGGGAAAAAGGTGGTGAAATACGAAAAGGAAAAACCCCCTTGACAATTCAAGAGTTCTCTATAAATGTTAATGGTCTGAAAAATTCTAGGAAGGTGAAGGGTTTCTGAGTGCCATTGGGTTGGTGTAGAGTTTTTTGTGCAAGAGCACAACCACAAGCCGGGTTGTATTTTGATGATTGAGGGGTTACTGTTATGGGGCACACTCAACGGATTGAAAGGGGGATGGCTATTAGGTGGGGGAGGCTAGCCGTTTTGTACATCTTTGTGAGGGGGGGGGTGAGGGGAGGGTTAAAAGGTGGATGGGACAGGGGGAAGAATAAGATTCTTTTGGTGTGTTTATGGCCCGGGGAGGGGGACGTCGAGTGAAAAAGATTTTTTGTCGTGAAGTGTTGGTGTACACTTGGGGTCGCTTCCAGCATTAGCTGGGGTGGGGGGGGACTGGATTGCTTTAATACGCCGCAAGGAGTAAACCTGGGGGGAGAGGAAATTGTTCTGGCTTTCGAGGGACCTTTAACGGGGGGGGGTTGGTGGATGTAGGGGGGGGGGGGCGGCGTGGGGGGGGTGCAGCACACCTTTGTGAGGGGGGTTGTTTTTTCCTGGACGGATATACATGAAAAGGGAAAACTGGGGTGCGGGGGAAAGGGGTTTTGGTTTCTTTTTTTTTGATCAAAAGGGGGTTTTTTGGTGGATTTGGGTGGGGGGTGGGCCGAACGGGTAAAGTTTTATTGGAAATTAAAGTTCGGTTGCTTCAAGATGTTGAGGGGAGGGTCCATTTGCCAATGGTGGAAAGGCTTAGGGGAAGGGATGGAAGAAAAGGGGGATTTTGAATGGGGGGGAGTAGGGCGAAGATGAGGATTCGAGAGTTCTATGTCCGACAGGGAAGGCCGAGAATCAGTTGGCTTATGGGCTTATTAGTTTCTTGAGGGGCAGTTAAGGGGTATTATGAAAAGGGAAAGGGGGGGGGATGGGACCCCCTGTGGCTGCATAGAAGGGTGAAAAACGCCTATGGAAGTGCAAAATGAAGGTTTGTGTGGCAAGGGTTTTGGGGGGGTTTGGAGGAGGTCAGTGGGGTGTTAGACCATCGGCGTGTGCCCTGCGAGGGCAGGGGCGCCGGGCGTTCAATGGAAAGGGGGTTTGAGAGTTCTTGGGCATCGAGGGGTTAGGGGGGGACAAGATTGGAGAGGGAAAGGGGATGGGAGGGTTGTTGACTTGGCTTAGTGACATTGGGAGTGTGGGGTGGGGGAGGGGGGCTTTAAGAGAGACGGGGGAGGGGTGCGGAGTGTGTGGACAGGGCGACAGGGAACAGTTACAGGGGCCTATTGGGGAGGAAGGGGTGGGGACGGTTTTTAAATAGATGAGCGGGGGAAAGGCACCGGGGATAGATGGGCGCCGGGGATTTTAATACAGCATTGGGGATATTAAAAAAATTTTTTGGGTGCAATTTTTTAATTCAAAAAAGAAGGGTGCTTTGGGGCCCTTTTGAGGAACGCACTAGTAGTTTTGGCCCAAGGGTGAAAGTCAGTGCACAGTGGAGATTCCAATAATACTCATGTGGCAGACTAAAACATTTTGCAAAAATTTTGGGAAAATCGTAAAAAAAGGGGTAAGGGAAAAGGAATAGTGAGGGGTCAATATGAGTTTCCAGGGAGATAAAAATGTATGAGGGGCAAGGGGGATTAGAAGGTTTATTGAGGGCCCCACAAGGGGGGAAGTGGGGTAGGCGTTGGATTGGAGAAGGGGGATATGACTTGTCGAGGGGGGGTTTGGGGGAGAATCTGGAGTGGAAAGGGGTTTCGGGGGGGAATTGTAAATTTGGGCAGCTTTATATCGGGGAGCGGGATGGTGTAAAAATTAAAGGGGAGGGTGGGGTTGCAGGGAAAAATGGGCAGGGGATTGAGGCAGGTTCCCCGTTGTCACAAAAAATTTTTTGCTGTTTCAATCCTTTTTTATAGGGCAGGGGGAAAGGTCTAGGAGGGGAAAGGGAGAACAACAGGTGGGAGTCCCATATCAAGGGTTCGTTGAGGGGAACAACGCCCCTAGTGAGGGGGGGAGGGATTGGGGGGTCTGGAGAGAATTATAGTTTTTTTGGGGATGGAACAGGTATGGCGTGAATGTGCAAAAAAAAAGCTCATGTATTGGGTGAATGGGAGGGGCAGGGGGGCGGGGGGGGGGGGGGTGAGGTGGAGTTCGTGGCCCCCTAAATTTTTTGGGAGTTGTGTAATGGGTAATGCCAGTGGGAGGGAGAAAAATTAAAAGGGTGTGGAGATGGGGTTTTTTGGGAAGATTGTCAGGATTGAGGCCCGACACATTTACGCTACCCCAAAGGGGTCATTGTGGTCAATGTGTTTTGTACAGAAAAATTGGCATGGGCATTTGTCCCCTTTGTTGTATGGGGAGTCCGGAGATTTTTGAGAAAGAGTTTTCCGTTTTATCTGGGTTTCGGGATGGATGGTTGAAAAGAGGGGTGGTAAACTTCCGGGGGCCTTGGGGGGGCGGGGTTAATTCATTTGGAAAGAAGGTTTGAAGGTGTATATGTGAAACAGGGGTTGCAAGGGCTCGGGGGGGAAGGGGGGTGGAGGTTGGGGTGCTGCAGGGAATCTTCGGAGAGGTGGGGGGGGAAAGATTTGGAGATGGGAGGAGTTGTTGTGTTTTTGATGGGCAGAGAGCCAGAAACAGGGGTAGGGTCCATGGAGGGAAATTGGGCTAGGGTGGTAGTGGCAACGGAAGGAGGTACCCATGTACGCATGGGAAGACATTTGGGGGCCCATTTTAAAAGGGTTAGCTCCGGCCCCCGGAGGGAGGTAATCTTAGGGTTTTTTCACGGAATATTGCCCTTGGGGTTGTTTTCGAAATAGGCGAAAAGGGAGGGAGGGGGTGCAGGTTTGTGGGGTAGATAATCAGCTTTTTTTGTAGTTTTTTTTTGGAAAGCCCGGGGTTGTGCGGGGAAAGGTTAGGGAAAATAATCCTAAAGTAGGGGGGAAAGGGTTGCGGTTTTGGAGGCTCAGTTTTGTTGGTGGGGGTTTGGGGGAAAGGGTTCAAAAGGGAGTGGCTTATTAATGGTTGATTTTTTGTATTAAAAATGGGCAATGGGGAGACAAAGGGGGGAGGAAAGTAGGAGGCCCCTAGCAGCATCCTTTTAAGAACAAAGTGTCGCAACAGGGAATATATGGTTTTTGGAGGGGGGAGAGGGATTTCTGGGGGGCACGGGACTTTCTTTTGAGGGATTTTGGTCTTTAAGCGGCCCGGGGAAAAGAAGGGCTGCCCCCCCCAGGGGGGGGGGGGTTTGTTTGCAGAGGTCGATTGTTGGGGTGGGGTGGAATTGGGGTGAGGAAGGGTGTTGAGGTGATATCAAAGTATATTCAAAGTAATGTCTTGGTGTTTTTTGTGAACACCCATGATTTTAATTTACTAAGGATTCCTTTTAGTTTTTTAAGGGTGTACATGCATTTAGTTTAATAAGCATATTTTAACCGAATTAACATTCACCTATAATGAGCAAAGTAACTTGTCATAAATGAGTTTTAAACCTGTTTTTTTAATAGTGAAATTTTTTTGGTATTGTATAAATTTTTAAATCTTGCCTGGGTGTTTTTTTTTATTTGTTACCTTTTTTTTAATTTTATTTTAAAGTTCAAGTGAATGAGTTTTTTGATCTTGTGTGTGCCAGGTGAAACTGGTCAGTTTTTCATTTGGGGGGGGGGGGGGGAGGTTTAAGTAATCCTGCAAGCAGGTCATGGAAAACCCACACACATTTAAAATTATTTAGATGTTAATGTTGTCCATTTCTGTAGGGTGTGATGATGATTATCTCCGAAGTGTAAAAACTGTTGTGGGGGAATATTGAAATTTTTTATTATTGTGGTAGGTTTTGTGTGTAGCTGTTTTTAGGGTTATAAGATGAAAATTACTATCAAAGGGCTGTTGGGGTTATGAGTGGTGACGGCAACACAGTTTTAGGGATGGGGGGGGGGTTTAAGTGTCAGGGTAGTGTCTAAACCCCCCACCGTGCAGATATTATTTTTTACCATGGGTATGAGGGTAGGGTGGTTTGGTTTTTTATGGTGGATGTGAGCATCAGGTTCAGAAAAACCCTTTTATTTTAGTGTCAGCCCTTTAGCTGGTGGGTTGTGTTTATATATATATATATATATATATATTTAATATTTAAAATTAATTTTTAAAATTAAATTTTTTATAAAATTTTTAAATTTTATTAAAATATTATAAAGTAATTAAGTTTTTTAAAACTTTTAAAATTTTATTATAAAATTTTTTATTTAAACTAAAAAGTGGCACTTTTCTGGGGGGGAGTGTAACCGGGTTTTTGAGTGAAAGTTTAATTATATTATAAAATTTTATTTTATAATTTATTTAAATTATTTTAAGTTCCCCTTTAGTGAAGCCTCTCAAAAGGGTGTTTTTTGGGCAGCGCTTCTTATTATATTATAGAATTTTTATGTTTTAGGGGCCTTTATTTTGGGTTATCGTTCTGTTCCCCAATAATAAAGTTCCCATTATGTAAAACCCCCGGGAGGGTTTTGATTTTAAAAAAATTATTTAAATTGTGTTCTTCAGGGAATGTGTAGTCACAGTTGATTTTGTTATGCCCGTATTTGTTAAAAATTGATTATGTACCCATATATTTTTGTTGATTTTAAAAAAAATATAAAAAAAAATAAAAATTTTTGTTGGTACTCCAACGGTTTGGGTTTTAAATGTTGGATGAGGGGGGGAGGGAGGGGGGGGGGTTACCCCCCAAATTGGAAATTGGTTTAATTTTTTACTTTGGGGGGAATTTTTGTTAATTTATGCAAATGTTTTACAATTATTTTTTTAAGCGTTTAATTTATTAAAAAAAAAAAACTCAAGAACAGCATGTTTTTGGGTTTTGCATTCCGCTTAATATCTTTTCTGTTTTTAAGACCCGCTCCACGTACCCTTTTTCCCGAAAAAATTTCTGGAGGGAGCCAGTGGACCTTGACAAAGAGTTTAACCATTGAAATTCCGGCAAGTAAAATTTGTCCAGTGTTTTTCCCCAACAGTTTTGTTTCGCCCCCCTTTAGGTGGTTTTTAAAGAAATGCCCCCAACCAGATCCCTGGGTTTTTTGGCGACCCCTAGGAAGATTTTTCTGGGGTGTGAAGAAAAATGTATTTTTCTGAAAAAAGGTTATGTAAAAGGGTTGGGGTCTCTGGAAGAGTTTTTTGTTTAATTTCCAAGTCCCGAATGTTGTTGCAAATTAGTGTCCAGGTGTTGTGATGGTATGGTCTTAGAAAAAAGCCAGATTTAAAAAGGGGTTTTAATGTTTTTCTAGTAGTAAAAAATTAGGCTGCAAACAAATAAAAAGGTAAAGCTAATGGTCCCATAATCCCAAAGGGATCCAACCTAGCAACCCTAAAGTTTCGAGATTTGTTTTTCTTTTCCAATGTTATCCAGGCAACAAAATCTTTGGTTTTGGAATATTCCCAGAAGTGATTGTTCCTATGCGATAAATGGGAAGTCTAAAAAGTTTAAAAACCATTTTTCACATCCCCAAAGTTAAAAATAACAATAAGGGGGTATTTGTTGAGATTCTTGAAAATTTGTGCCCCTTTTAAGGTCTTAAATCCACCCTTTTCCCCATAACCTCCACAATGGGTTTTTGGGTAAAAAAAAATTTATGCTTGGGGGATATCAATCCCAACATAAATTGGGGTGAATTATCCGACGTGCAGGTTGGAAAAAAACTTCTTACAAGTTTTTAAGGTGAAAAACTCCACAAAGCATGTAAAAGGTTGTAGTAAACATTCCTTTTGAATTTCTAATTTAAACCAAACCTTACAATTTGATTTCTAGAATGTAAGTTTTAAAATTTTTTTAGAAAAATCCGTGAAACATTATAAAAAGAGAATTTTAAAAGCCCAAAGGACAGCCCGAAATAAAAGTAGGGCAAATTTATAACTTTCAAAAACGTCTGAATGCCCAACTTTTACAAAATTTGTTGGGCCTTTTCGATAGTTTGAAAATACCTGGTAATAGTTTAAAAATTTGAGAAATTATACTTAGTAAAAATTTAATTTGGTTCAATTGAGTTGATTTAAAATTGTTTCCCCCGAAATTGGGGGGGGGGGGGGAACTTGCAATTCCCTTTTTTACCAACCTATAAAGTTCCGAAAGTTAAACCGTAGATGATCCTACCCACATCTTGTTTGTACTCTCTATCTGAATCAGTCAGAGACAAACCGAATGTTTTTTATTCCTTGTAGCCTTTTTAGAATCCTAAAAATCATTTTTTAATACCCAATCGATTTTTCCC
>NW_026506710.1:0-15625 GCF_026875155.1 Cherax quadricarinatus
AGTTTTCAATGTTTTGTGAGGGGGGGGGGGATGAGGGTCACCTGTGTTGCAGCACAGGTTTCTTAATAAGGCATATTGTAGGTCTGGTGTATTTGTTGCGAGTGGTATTATGGGTGATTGCCCATTAAGTTTGGGAGCATTATTGTGTTGAGGTTGTAATTTTAAGAGTTTTATTAATAGCCATTTTGTGGCCTTTGTTATTATAACTTTATTCCTTCTTAAATTGTGATATGTTATAAAAACTTGTATATAGTAGACTGTCAGATGTTGCCTGGATTGTTTTGTGTTTATATATTGTTTTACTGATGTTGTCCTTGATCATTTTTTTTATATATGTACCTATTAATATATGTACATGAAGTTTTAAATAAAATATAAAAAAAAAAAAATTAAGTTCTAAATTACATTTTCTTCTTACATTAGACGATATTCAACACAAATAACTGAGATTCTTGGGGTTATTAGTGCAAGTGAACAAGTTGAGTACAGTGAAACGTAACATTAATACTCTTGTAGAGACACAATTATGATTATTATTATAATAATAATCAAAATAAAGCGTTAAACCCACAAGGATCATAGCTGCTGTCGAGGAAAAAAAATAAAACAGTAAATGGCAAACACGAAGATGTAGTGAATGATTTGACTACTGCGTCCAGGCATTCATTTTCTGAACATTAAAATGGTATAAAATACCGACAGGTTGTTAGGTAAGACACATATGCAACAGTTAGGTATCTTTATTTCGAAACGTTTCGCCTACACAGTAGGCTTCTTCAGTCGAGTACAGAAAAGTTGATAGAAGCAGAAGAAACTTGAAGACGATGTAATCAGTCCATCACCCTTAAAGTTTTGAGGTGGTCAGTCCCTCAGTCTGGAGAAGAGCATTGTTCCATGGTATGAAACAATATTGTTTCATACCATGGAACAATGCTCTTCTCCAGACTGAGGGACTGACCACCTCAAAACTTTAAGGGTGATGGACTGATTACATCGTCTTCAAGTTTCTTCTGCTTCTATCAACTTTTCTGTACTCGACTGAAGAAGCCTACTGTGTAGGCGAAACGTTTCGAAATAAAGATACCTAACTGTTGCACATTCATTTTCTGATTTATTAGGCACACACTGTCTGCTTTACTTAGGCACACACTGTCTGCTTTACTTAGGCACACACTGTCTGCTTTATTAGGCACACAGTATCTGCTTTACTTAGGCACACACTGTCTGCTTTACTTAGGCACAAACTGTCTGCTTTACTTAGGCACACGCTGTCTGCTTTATTAGGCACACACTGTCTGCTTTACTTAGGCACACACTGCTTTATTAGGCACACAGTATCTGCTTTACTTAGGCACACACTGTCTGCTTTATTAGGCACACAGTATCTGCTTTACTTAGGCACACACTGCGTTATTAGACACAGTGTCTCCTTTACTTAGGTGAAGAGTGTCTGCTTTACTTAGGCACCCATTGTCTGCTTTACTTAGGAGCACAGTGTTTGCTCTACTTAGGTATACAGTATATGCTTTACTTAGGTACACAGTGTCTGCTTTACTTAGGTACCCAGTGTCTGCTTTACTTATGCACCCAGTGTCTGCTTTACTTAGGCACCCAGTGTCCTGCTTTACTTAGGAGCACAGTGTCTGCTTTACTTAGGTACATGTGTATGCTTTACTTAGGTTCACAGTGTCTTGGCCTTTTACTTTAAGCACCCAGTGTCTGCTTTACTTGGGTATGCAGTGTCTGCTTTATTCAGTACACAGTGTTCCGCTTTACTTAGATCCACAGTGTCTGCATTACCTAGGCACACATTGTCTGTTTTACTTAGGTACACAGTGTATGTGGAAAAAGACACTCATGTACAGTTCAGGACATTTATTAAAGGAAACGTTTCGCCACGAGTGGCTTCTTCAGTCCTAATACAGAGAAAACTAAGAAAACATTTATATATATAGTGGCAGGAGTCAGGTGAGGTGACGCGTGGGTAGAGGTGGAGTAGTAGTAGAGTGTAGTAGTAGTGGTAGTAGTAGTAGTAGTAGTAGTAGTAGTAGTAGTAATGGAACTAAGGAGGTGAGGCAAGAGAGGGACCTGCTTGCATCAAGTAACACCAGTTCCCAGGATGGGTAATATCCTCTTGCTTAGTAATTTTGAAATACTGTAACTACCGGATTTTAGCTTTATAGTGTTACTGACAGAAATTAGTGCCGCTTCAATGCAAGAGGATATTCCCCATCCTGGGAACTGGTGTTACTTGATGCCAGCAGGTCCCTCTCTTGCCTCACCTCCTTAGTTCCATTACTACTACTACTACTAACTACTACCTACCCTACTACCACCTCTACCACGCGTCACCTCACCTGACTCCTGCCACTATATATATAAATGTTTTCTTAGTTTTCTCTGTATTAGGACTGAAAAAGCCACTCGTGGCGAAACGTTTCCTTTAATAAATGTCCTGAACTGTACATAAGTGTCTTTTTCCACATCTTGTCGGTATCACCATACCATTTCCTCACACAGTGTATGCTTTACTTAGGCACACAGTGTGCGCTTTGCTTAGGCGCAGAGTTTCTGCTTTCCCTTTTGGGTACCCATCGCCTGCTTTACTTAGGTACACAGTGTCCGCTTTACTTAGGTAACAATATCTGCTTTTCTTAGGAAGTCAGTGTCTGCTTTACTTAGGTTCACAGTGTCTGCTTTACTTATGTACACATTGTCTGCTTTACTTGGGTACACGGTGTCGGCTTTACTTAGGTACACACTGCCTGCTTTACTTATGTACACAGTGTCTGCTTTACTTAGGTACACAGTGTCTGTTTTACTTAGACCCCCAGTATCTGCTTTGCTTAGGCACCCAGTGTTTGCTTTACTTAATCACCCATTGCCTGTTTTAGATTGAGACACTAATGCACTGTATGGGAATCCTTATTAGGGAAATGTTTTGCTCCACATTGGCTTCTCCAGTCAAATATAAAACAGAGAGGGGTAAGGAGATGAGGAATTTGAGGTAATCTGTCCTTCAAACTGGAATCGATATGTTCTGTCCTTCACTCTTTTAGAAAGTACAGTGTATGGCCAAAGAAGTGTTTATATACTGTAGACAGGTGAGTGGAAGCAGGAGGAGCCGGGATCACAGTGTGACCATGCACTATGTTAGTAGGTCTTCGTCCGAAGGTTGGACAAGTAATGAAGGATTCCTTAAATGAAGTTCCCATGATGTTGAAGTCTGACAGATGTGATAAATGTTTTGAAAATCGAGAAGTTGAAAATGAGACACTGATGCAACAATTTGGGAATCTTTATTAAGGAAAACACTTAATTGATAACTGGCACTCAGATCTATCTTCCAAACAGCAGAGAATAATTTGTGAATTTGGAAAGGTCTATTAAAAGGCAATTATTGGACAGCAACTTGAGAGGTACATTTGATCAACGTTCAGCATTAAGGGTTAGCTTTGAAGTAACTTGGTTGATTGCCCAAAACAAGAAACCACATGTTATTGGTCAGGACTTAGTTAAACCTACATCTGTGAAAATGGTAGAGATTATGTGTGATCAGAAAGAAGCCATGAGACTGAATTCAGTACCTTTGTATGCAAAAATTGAGAAAGAGAGAATTTCTATTTTAGCACAAAATGTGAGGGAACAAGTGATTTCTTCATTAAAAGAGAGCAAGTAAACATTATGCTATTCAGCTTAATGAGAGATGTTAGTAGCAATTCGCAGCTGATGGTGTATATTCGCTACAAAGGTTCCGATGCAGAAGAAGAGAAAATCTTGCATGATCCATCACCTGACAGCCATCAGTATTGTCAAAGGACGTGCACTAAACACTCGGCTATATCATGAATTATGTAAGGATAGAGAGACTGAATATTCAAGCTTACTTTATCACACAGCAGTGAAGTGGATTTCAGGTGGAAATGTTCTGAATCGAGTTTGGGCTCTCTTACGTTACACATCTTGTTTATTTAGCTTATATCTTTAGGAATGTGAATGCATTTAACAAAGACCTAAAAAGGAAAAATATCAATACTGTTACAGCCAGAGAAAAGATTTCAGCATTTTGATCAAAGCTTTAGAATTGGAGTCAGAAAGTAGAACTAAATAAAACATCTGCCTATCCAAAGATAGCTATGTTCTTTGGAAGATTGTGGTCTTTACATCAAGGGTCTCTTCAATTGTGAAATAACAGATATGCCAGAAGAGCCTGAAGGATTGGCAAAGGCACTTTATGAATTTTGCTCAAACAATGAATTAAATTTCAGAACAACACAGATCTGTCCTCTTTCTGGATGTCAAGAGCTGCAAAGGCTCTCAAATTGCATATGAGGAAGCAATAAAAACACTGCTGCCGTTTGCAACTACCTACCTATGAGAACACGGATTTTCCACTCTCAATAGCTTAAAAACAAAGTCCAGAAGTCGGTTGAACGCAGAAGACAGTATGCAGATTGCTCTGACATCAGAAATCTCTAATTTTGATGTATAAAAAATGAAACATCGTCATTTCTCCAAAACCCGAAGATCAAGAAGAGTGATGGAGTAACAGAAACAATGAAGATCCAGAAGACTACTGTGGAAACTTCGAACCCATTTTCGGTGCTACCCGACGAATGTGAGTTGTCTACTGAGTTGTCTACGTCACAATGAGCATCAAGGAAGCATTGGCAGACGAGGGTGAGTCGACATCCCTTGAAACCCCAACGAAGACCCTTCCAAAAAAGGCCATCTCAACGAAGATCATTGAGAATGTCACGACGAACTCCACCAGTGAAGGTAAGAACATTGTTTTAGTTGGGGACAGTCAGGTTAAATTTATGGATAGGGCTTTTTGTCTTAGAGAAAGGAAGATGAGGCAGAGGGTATGTTTTCTTGGGGCTGGGATGAGGAATATTGTTAGCCGTCTAGACGATATCGTGAAAGGTAATGGGAGCAATCATATTATCAGCCTCAGTGCAGGAGGCAACGTTTCTGGCCTATGAGTGAGATATAGTGAAGTGAAGATATAGGAGTGTAATAGAGATAATTAGGAAGAAGGGTAGGAACCCTGTTATATGTGGCATTTTGCCCAAGAGAGGAGTTGGAAATGAATGGCTGTCCAGGGCAATTGGTGTCAATTGCTGGCTGGACAAACACTGTAAGGAAAATGCAGTAACATTCATGGACAACCGGGACCTCTTCTTTGGCAGAAATGACATGTATGCCAAGGATAGGGTTCACTTTTCTAGGTTTGGGGTGCGGGCACTGGCCAACACAGTGGAGGGAGCTGTTATGTCTTTAAACTAGAAATAGTGGTATGGGTTTTTGTGGAAAATCAATGAATTCTCAGTATAGCGATAGTGTGAGTTTTATGGAAACCAGCTATAGGCAGAAGGAGGTAGCGTTATTCGCGAATATTGGAAAGCCAATGGCACTAGGTGACAAGGACAGTAACAGGTATAAGGGAGGAACATAAATCAGCAGAAAGATAAAAGAGAAGGGAGGTTTTCTAATCATATATTATACTAATAAAAAAAATGCACAATACCGTGACAGGAACAATACACAAATTAAACCCGCACAGAGAAGAGAGGAGCTTACGACGACGTTTCGGTCCGACTTGCAAATGGTCCAAGTCGGACTGAAAAGTCGTCATAAGCTCTTCTCTTCTATGTGCGGGTTATTTGTGTATATATTATTCTAATAGTCGTAGTGCAAGAAATAAGATGGATGAATTGAGGTTAATTGCAAGTGTGGGTAACAATGATGCTTTTGCCATAACTGAGACATTCAGAGTTTTAAATTGTTCCAAATAAACAGAAGTATCAAACAGAGGGGTGGGGTGGCACTCTATGCCCGAGATTGCTTAGCGCTTCTTTTTGATTATAATAATAATAATATGCCCGAGATTGTTGCATGAAAACAGGTATAAAGTCTGAAACACATAGTGAGTCTGTGTGAGTAGAATTTTCAGAGAGGCATGAAAAATTTATTTTAGGTGTGATATACCGTCCCCTAAACTTGGATAGAGACCGAGGAAGACTAATGTGTAGAAGAAATTGTTAGGGCCACAAGGCACGATAAAGTCGTAACTCTAGGGGACTTTAGCTTTAGTCATATTGATCAGAAATCCTTGACTGGCAATTAAGAGTCTAACGGCTTCTTAGAGGTAGTTCAGGATTGTTTTTTAAACCAGTGTGTTACAGAACGTACAAGGGGAAATAATCTGCTTGACTTGATTCCCGGCAAACAAGGACACTGTTTTACGTAAGTAATACAGACCCGGGTCCCTAAGAAAAGCAGAAAAACTGCGTGCCTAAAAGCAGCCCCGCTGTTTTGGCCTAAAAAAAAAAGAGATTTGGTGTTAAGGTCCCTAACAAAAAAAAAAAACGTGGGGCCAATAAAGGGCCAAGAAAAAAGTTTTGGCCTAAGAAAAGAAACACTGCAAAACCACAAAAATAAAAAGTTTGGGGCCCCTAAGAAAAAACAGACACGAGTACCAAGTAGAGCGGGAACACTGCAGGGCTTAAAAAAGAAACACACTGTGTGTCCTCACAAAGCAAAACAATTTTGGTCTAGGGCCTATTAAAACCTGCCAATACTTCCCAGCAGGCCTATTGCAGTGTTTCGTCATTTTTTACGTTTTTTATGTAAACCCGACACGGGGCCGGTGCCTAAGTAATGCAGACACTGATGCCTAATTTAAAGCAACAATGCTGCCTAATAGAGCGGGACACTGAAATGCCAAAAAAAACCCAAGGGTGTGCCTCATAAAAAGCAGAAAATTTTTGCCTAAGTAAAAAACCCAAAAGAACTTTGGCAGGCAGAATGAGAAAACCCCCTTTAAAACCCCCAAATTTAAGGGCCCCATTCAAAAACCCCCGACGTTTTCCCCAAAAGTGAGGGGTAAAACTTTTTTTTAAAAGTTGGAGATAGTCATTTTTAAAGTTTTGGAAAAGGGCCTTTTGTTTAGGGACCAAAAAAAAGGGAGCAGGGGTTTTTAATTTTTTCCGGGGGCTTGGAGGGGGGGATATTTTTAAGCCCGCCCGGGAACGACATCATGAAAGAAATGGGACCAACCAATTTTTCCCCCCTCATTTCGAGAGGCAAATAATGGGGAATTTAAGACTCTGATTAAAAGCTATAGGTCACAATAGAAAAAAAGGGAAAAAGGGTGGGAACTCTCTCAAATGTGGTTTTTGGGCCCAAGGGAGAGGTTTTTTTTGGAAAAACGAATATTGTCCAGGGGAAACCCGGGTTGTAAATTTAACGGGCGGGAGAAATACTGTAAAAAAGAAAGTAATATTAATCGACAACTGGGCCCTCTTCCATAGGTAAAAAGAAAATTTATCCCCAGGGATGGGATTCATTTATCAAGGTCTGGGGGGGGCACTGGAAACTGAAAATGGAGGGCCCCTGTTGGGGTTTTTAAACTGGGGTGGGGGTTTTTGGAGGAATACAGTGAAGTTCCAGTGTAGAAATTTATTATGTTTTTCTAAGGGAACAAGTAATAGACAGAAGGGTGGAAAAGGGAAAAACCCAGGGGCACTGGGTGAAAATTTGACAGTAATGGGTTTTAGGGGGAAAAACGGAAATGAGCGGGAAGGGAAAAGAGAAACGTGGATCTTTAAAAAATATATTTGCTAATAGCCATAGTGCTAGGAAAAGAATTAGGCAAGGAAGAAAATTCCCAAGTATTTAAAATCCCAAGAAGATGCAGTGTCTGACAGCTTTTTAGATGAATGGTTCAAAACCGACATGTGATAAATTAGAACATGTGCAACTTTGGGTACTTAATTGAGGAAACGTTTCGCCACACAGGGCATCTTCCATACAAAGGAAAATCTTGAAAAAAAGGGAGGAGAATGAGGATCAGTCCCTAAACCCTTTGAGTCGATGTGGTCAGTCATCAATTTTAAATAGAAAAACGGCATACGTTGGAAGGGTTATACCTTTGGGCAGGAGAGGTGAAGCAGTCAGAGGCGTTAAACTTATTAAATGTTGAAGTAGGTCGTGCCCAAGAATTAGGCAAGCGAAATTCCAAGTATTAAGACCCCAAAAAGATCAGTGCCCTGACAGCTTTGTAAAAATGGTTCGGGAAAAACAAAATGTTGATAAATTAACCATGTGCAAACTCTTGGGTATTTTAAATTAAAGGAAACGTTTCCCCACAAGTGGCTTCTAGCCCATAAAAGAGAATCTTAAAAAATAGGGGGAAATTCTTGGGCACGACCTACTTCAACATTGAAAAAGGTTTACACCCCTCTGCGCTTCACCTCTCCTGCAACGGTAAAAGCCCCCTTCCCAAACGTATCCCGTTTTTCTTTTTAAAGATTGATGGACTGCCCACATCGATCGGGTTGGGGGACGATTACCTCATTCTCCTCCTATTTTTTCAATTTTCCCCTTTGTAGGGACGAAAAAGCCCTGTTGGCGAAACGTTTCCTCAATTAAGATACCCAAAGTTGCACAGTGTCAAATTTTTAAATAAATGTCGGTTCTTAACCTTTCCCCACAAAGCGTCAGACACTGCTTTTTTTGGGATTTTTAAATATTTGGGGAATTCTTCCCTTTGCCAAAATTCTTGGGCACGACCTATTTCAACATTGAATAAGTGTTACACGCCTTCACGCTTCACTTCTCCCCCCAAGGTTATAAGTCCTTCTAGCACGTAGCCGTATTCTTTTAAAGTTGAGGGGGACTGACCACATCGATAAAGGGTTGGGGACTGTTCCCTCATTCCCCTCCTATTCTTCAAGATTCTCTTTGTATGGATGATGAACCCATGTGGGGCGAAACTTTTTCCTAAATTAAAAATACCCAAGAGTTGCACATGTTCTAATTTATCAAATGTCGGTTCTCTGAACCATTCTCTACAAAGCTGTCAGACCTGCTCTTTTGGGTTTTAATACTTGGGAATTTTTCGCTTGCCAAATTCTTGGGGGCAACCTATTTTAAACATTGAATAATGTTACACTGCCTCTGATGTTTCCCTCTCCTGCAACGTATATAAGCCCCCTTCTCACACGATGCCGTTTCTACAAGATTGAGGGGACTGACCACATCGACTAAAGGTTTGAGGGATGATTACCTCATTCCCTTATTCTTCAAGATTCCCCTTTTGTATGGACTAGAACCACTGGTGGCGAAACGTTTCCTAAATTTAAAGATCCCCAAGAGTTGCACATGTTCAATTTATAACAGTCGGTTCTCTAAAACCATTCATCTACAAAACTGTATCTTTTGAAAATTAACACATGTGCAATTTTGGGTTTTCTTTATTGAGGAAACGTTTCGCCACCAAGGTTAAACAGTCCTACAAAAGGAGAATCTTGAAGAAAGGGGAGAATGAGGTAATACCCCCAAAACCTTGAGTCAGGGGTCATCCATCAATCTTGAATAGAATGATTCTATTAAAGATTTATGGATGCCCCAATCGACCAAGGTTGAGGGACTGATTACTCACCCCCGTTCTTAAAGATTCCTTTTATGGACTGATGAACCCCTGTGTGGCAAAACTTTTCCTCAATAAAGATACCAGAGTTGCACATTGTCTAATTTATCAATATGTGGGTTTCTTGACCTTCATCTACAACTGTAGTCATATTGATTATAATTTTTTTGCGGGAATTTAAAATCAACGACTTTTAGAAGTTTCAGGATTTTTTTTTGGGGCAGTTTGTGACGGGCCCTAAAAGGGGGAAAAATAAACGCTTGAGGGTTTGGCAAAAAAGGAAATCCTTTTAATAAATTTAAAAATTGAGAGGAACTCGGCCCAACAAGCGATCAAAATAAATTACCTTGTGATTGAATGGAAGTTGACTGTAGGGATAATTCGTAAGGTCCGAGTTTTTTGCTTAGCCTTTACAAGGGGCTTAGAAAACACTTACGTCTCTTGACTATAAAAAACAAAGAGAGCATCAGATGACAGTTTTTCTTAACCCCAATACATGCTCCCCCAAAGAACATTCATCCCATAAAAGGGAAATTAAATCGAAAGAAATGCCCAAAATGGATAATAATGGCTAAAATATAGAGCGAAGAAGGTTTTTTTTGACGTATCAAAAGAGGTGAGGGCATTTATAAATCAGATATTGACTTTAAGGGGGGACATTAAAAAGGGGGATAAGAAAAGTAAACGGGACTTTAAAAACAAAAAATTTGAAAGGGATTGGAAAACTAACACAAAAAGTTTTCTCCAGGTTATAGAACAAAAGTTAGAGATAAGATAGGTTCCCTTAAAAATAATCTGGGACATTTTACTGAAAAAGAAAAATGAAATGTTTTTCGATTTTAAATAATTATTTTTCTCTCGGTTTTTAAAAACAGGAAGACACTAAAATATCCAGTAATTAATTTTTATAGGGCCTAATAAGATAAATTATGTAGCATCACAGTCACAGTAAAAATTTTTATAAAGCAAATCCCGTCTGAACCAAAATAAATCCCCGGGGGGGTCCGATGAGCTTTTTCTCGAGGGTTTTTAAGGGAATGCAAAATGGAATTTGTAAATGTTAACAAATTTTTTTAATTTATCTTTAAACCAGGTGTAATGTCTGATATGGGGAAGATGGCAAATGTAATTCCTTTTTTAAAGTGGGTACTAGTCTTTCCCTTAAAAAATTACCGCCCAATAACCTAACCTAAATTGTAGGCAAATTATGGGAACTGTGTGATAGTGGCTTTTGAAGGGAAAATTGGTGAAAATGCTGGCTGGCAAAAACGTAAGGAAAATGCGTAAACATTTATAGACAAACTGCGACCTCTTTTATGGCAAAAGAAATGATGCCAGGGGTAGGGGTTTACTTATCTAGGGTTTTGGGGGGGGACATGGGCCCAAAAAGAGAGGGCCTGTGGGGGAAATTTCCCCCGCGCGCCACCCAAAAATCGGAAAAATTTTGGAAATTGAGTTTATTACGAAAAAAAGTTCAACTCTTTGGCAACACAAGGGACCAGAAAGAAAGTTCTACGAGTTTTACAAGAATTAAGATTTTTTATAGGTATGGTGAGGGGGGTTTGGTCCCGGGCTGCTCCGCCCCTAATTTTTTGGAGTTGTTTTCCCTTTTTTTTTTATCGCCTTTTTTTGCATTTTTCTTTTAAATAATAAATAACTATTTTGGGATCAAAAACAGTAGGGGGGGACTTATCCGCAGGCTGAGCGACGGGGTGGGGTTTTTTAGACTCTTGACCGCGGGGGTTTAATCCGGCCGGGGGGGATGGTTTTTTAAACCCGATGGGGAAAGCTCGGGAGTGTTCCGCGCTGAGGTGCCAGCAGGAATCCCCCTTATTAGTTATATCAGCTTATATATAAAAACCCACGGGTTTTTGTTATCGAATTGATTAATATGATTAATAAAAAACTCTAAATAAAAACAAACTGTTTTAAAACTTAGACTGAATAAAATAGGCCATAATATGCCCAGAGATTATCGGGAAAATTTTATATAAAAGTGTTAATTGGTCACCTGTCGCTCTGAGAAGAGAAAAAAGGTGTTTTGAAGAGTAACTGCACAAAATATCATTTACTAAGAAATCCCAAAAAACAAACGCGATTTTCGCGATTTTTTTTTTTTTTTTTTTTTTTGAGACGGGGGCCGGCCCGGCGCTTGGGCCGATATCTCGGAACTTTTTCAACAATTTTTCAAAATCCCCCTTTTATTACTGAATTAAAGGGAATTAATCTCAAAAAAGTTGTAAAAATAATGTTTCTCTTTTTTCTTGCCCAAATTTTGGGAAATATTCAAATATTTGGGGTTATTGGGAGTAAAGGGAAATTTGTTTTTTGCAATTTTCCCAGGAACTAAAAAACTTTATTTTTTTTTTTGAAAAAAAGAACTTCAAAAAGAAAGGGAGTCAAAAAAATAAGAATAAGCATTTTTTTCTCTGGGCCCCCAAGTGCCAAAAACCTTTCTAGTCCCATATGGGGAAAGTTGAACCTATGGCATTTTCAGAAAAATATCTTTCTCAGTTGTTTTTGAGGTATATTTTTGAAAATTTTTTCAAGAAAGGGGTGAAACGACTTTTTTTGTGTAAAAACGGGGAAAAAAATCGGACGTAAAAACGGGTTACAGATTTCCCGACGGGCCCCCTTTTAGGTCTTTAACCTGAAATTTGATATGGGGGTATTAGTGGAAAATCAAGTATTCTGATTTAGTGGATATGTGAGTGTTAGGAAACCATTTTTATAGGCAGAATGAGGAAGAGTTATTGGGGAACAGAGGAAAGCCAAGGCATTAGGTGAAAGGAGGAATAGGCATATTTGGGAGGAACAGAAATAGAAGAAGAAAAAAAAAAGGGGGGGTTTTGAAATCATTTTTAACTAAAGTCGTAGTGCGAAAAAAAAGTGGACGAATTGAGTTTAGTTCCCAAGTGCGGGTAAATTGATATTTTGCCATAGTAGAAGGTTTTTTAATATGAAAATAGGGACATGCTTACGAATGTCACTTCACGGTTTTTTAAATTGTTCCAAGTAGACAGAAGTATTGGGAAAAGAGGGGGGGGTGGCACTTTATGCCCGTGATCGTTTGAATTTTTTTCAAAAAAAACGGGTAAAAAAATTTGCCTGTCAAATTCCCCGCGTGGGAGGTCTGACACACATACGGGTGGGGTTTTGAATTTTCAGGGGGGCTAAAAAATTATTTTAACCCTGATAAAAACCGCCCCCCAAAATTTTGGATAGAAACCCAGGCAGGACTACTCTGGGAGGAAAATTTTTAAGGTCACAAGGTCGATAACATTTAATTTAGGGGACTTTAAAATTTGTAATATGATTTGGAATTTTCTGACTGGGAATTTAGAATCCCAAAAACTTTTTAGAAATAGTTCAGGATTGTTTCTTGAAACAGTTTTTGGGCAAAACCCACAAGGGGGAAAAAGCCGCTTGACTTTGTTCTGGCAAACAAGGTATCCCCTTTTAAAATTTTGAAATTTTTGAGAAACTTGGGGCTAGAACCCCAAATAATTTTAATTTAGCATTTAATGGAAATTTTATAGTAGGGGTAATCAGTAAAAGTCCCAGATTTTCGCTTAGCAGATTACGATGGGCTTAGAGAACCAAAAGATATCGTTGACTGGGGGGAACGAAGAGAGTTTTAATCAAAATTGACGTTTCGAACACATCATGTGCCAAATAACATTTATCCTGTGTAAAGAAAAAAGATCGAATAGGAATGATAAAAAGGGTGAATAAAAGGCTCAAATATCTTTTTTGGGCAGAAGAATGGAATTTAAAGGCGTATCAAAAGAGGGAAGGGGATCTTTTGAACAGTATATTGACATTAAGGGGACGTTTAAAAGGGGTAAAAAAGTAAATGGACATGAAATAAAAGTTGCTAGGGATTTGAAAAACTCAAAAAGCTTTTTTCCCGGGTTTTTAGAAAAAAGTTAGAGGTAAGAATGCCCCCTTAAAAAAACTATGGGATCTTACTGACAAAAAGAATGAAAAATTTCCGATTTGAAAAAATTATATTCTCTCGTTTTTTCACAGGAAACACTAACAATATCCCAGTAATTTAAATTTTTTTTGTGGGCCGTAGAAAATAAATTAGCAAAAACACAGTCATAGTGAAAGTTATGAAACAAATGACGACTGCAAAATAAGTCACCGGTCCCAACTTTTTCCAAGGGTTCTTATGAAAAGCAAAATGGAACTCTGGAACCCTTAACTAAAATTTTTTAAATTTATCCTTCAAACAGGTGTATGTTATATGTGGAAGATGGGTAATGTAATTCCTATTTTTAAAAAAGGGGGGTAAGTCGTTACCGTAAATTATGCCTGACCTCAATTGTGGGCCCAAATTTTACTGATTCAATTATCCCGAGTCATAAGAAGCCACTGATCATCATCTGTTTTAATGTTTTACACAGCGTGGATTCACGAGAGGCCGTTCTTGTTTTTTAATTTTTTAACTTTTTCGGTAAAGCTTTTGAGGCTGTTGATCACGATAAAGAATTTTATTCATTTTTTTTGATTTTAATAAGGTTTTGATAATTTCCCCTCCCAAAGGACTTTAAAAAGAAAGGGGCAGTCAGGGGCTTTGGGGGAAAAAAAGTGCTCTCTGGATCGAGTCAGGGCTCACAGAAGGAAGCAGAGAGTGTCCATAAAGGCCATCGAATATAAAATTTAATTTTTTCTAAATGACCATTGGGCCGAGGGTTTGGGGGGGGGACGTGTGTGTTAGGGGGAAAGTCCTAGGCCTTCTATATCAGAACTGCTTTTCTCACCCAAATGATAACTCACATGAAAACAAATATCGTTGGAGCGCAGATGAATTGCTGCGGAACTTTTAGTTGAACTGTGATATGAATCCCTAGTGAAACAAAAAATTTTTTGATTTTGGTGGCTTTTTAGGAGGCTACACCTTCACCCACCTCGCCCTCTCCCCTCCTTCCTCGTTTTGGGAATCACCCATTCCCCTCTATTTACTTAGGCTAGAGGGGGTTTTTGCCAGACCACATAAATGCTTGAGTGCCCGTGTCAGTCCTCTTTTTCGCACCCCACCACCTTACAAAAAGTCTCCTGTGTGCCTACCCCCTGCTACAAGCAAATATCTAGTGGTTGACAGGGGCTTAGCAAGCACATTCAAGCAGGGTTTAAAGCAGCATTCCCCAAGTGCCGAACAAATAACTGCCGCAGTTACAGCTGGCCAAGGCCCACCAGGATAGTAACATTCTACAGGCTGCTGGATACCAGTGTTTTCCCGTAGTGGCTTTGTGAAAAATTTAACGAGCATTGCATACGACTTTTTAAGTGGACATTTCCCGAGGGTTTCCCCCATAAAATAGTAAATTTGTGAGAAATTTTTTGTGCTGCAGATTTGTTGTAAGTTTGTCTAAAAGTGTTAATGCTGCGATTTGTTTTAAATATTTGGGACAGTGGTTTCATGACTTAGGAATTGTGCTACCATCTACCTACAGGTTAAAATGAGTGGGTTTTCGGCTGCTGGGTGACTTGAAAATGGCACTATAAGACTTTCATGCCCCTTACACCCCTATGCGTGTGTCCCGTGGGTAATGCCCCTTCCTCACTTTCCTATTACCCGGGATCCCCTTTCTTGTCGCCCAATCTACAAAGGGATAAAAGGGGGGTTTAAACCCATCCCGGCTAAAAAGCACTCCAAAACCAGCTTTCCAAGGGGCAATTACACTGCATTACATCCCTTTTGAAAACCCAGAATGCCTTTGTGAACGTTCACATGTTCCCGGCCCTACCTTCGGTGTTGTTTGAACTTTGTGTGTGAGTTGTGACAACCCAGTGAAACACTGGAATTAGTTTTTTCCCTTTTGAAAAGGGTGTACCTGGTAACTCCTTCGGGGCGGTTTTTAACTGTAACAGCCAGAGTTTATCTTTAAAAATATTAAGTTTGTGGTGTTTTTTTTGTCCACAAGTGAAAATTTGTCTGATTCCTGACACGTGTGCTAGCTGTTTAAATGCTGCGGGGGTTTGGAGTAATTAAAAGAGTAGTGCAATATTGGCAACTCTCGGACGACGTGGGCCCCGTAAGACCTTTAAATCGCACTGCGCCCCAGGGCCCCTACCCCACATTGCCTGTGTTACGAGGGAAATCCCTTCCCGTCCCTTCTTTCACGGTATCCTTTAGCCCATCGCCAGTGTGAAATCCTTAGCTATGAAAGTATGGTTTTA
>NW_026506711.1:0-29612 GCF_026875155.1 Cherax quadricarinatus
CACAGGAAATACTTTTTCCTGTTCTTGTCAAATTTTTACCTAAATTAGCCTTCCGTAACTCTCGTCATCTTGGTGTTGATTCAGTTACTTACAATTCGTTAAATATATTGAAGGACTGGCAGACTGATTACCTCACAACCAATACTGTCTCGAGTGTTATTTACGTCAGTATTCGACCGACGTCTGTTGTGAAGGCTAAACGTTTAGGCAATAAAAATACATAAGTGTTGCATATGAGTCTTTTTATCAAGTTGTCGGTATTGTATTCATCAACAATGCGAAGCTAAATACATTCACTTCTTCCCTCGCATTCCTTCCTGTCTGACCTCCAAACATTTATTATCTACGCTTCTACTTACTCTTACTACCCAGTTCTTGCCTGGGTTCACTTTAAAGTTCTTTGATTTACTCTCCCTTCCCTTTAGGGCCCGGAGCTAGAGCTTACCTGCGGGTTCTCCTCTCCCTAGTGGGTGGAGACCTCAAGAGAAACTCTCCTATACCTACCTCAGTTGAGCCTTCCACTCTCCTTGTCTGTCCACTGCCATCCTCAAGCAAACTTTCCTGTCTCTTTCAGGAGCTGAACGCCCCTCTGTTAAGACCTGCTAGTCCTCTTTTCCTCTTCGGTTCACGGCGCTTCTTCTACCTAAAATAATTTCCCTCTGGTTCTCAGTGCTCCATCTAATAGTTTTTTCCATCTGGCTGTCAGCGCTGCATCTACATAATTATTTTTCCTCTGGTTCTCAGTGCTCCATCTAATAATTTTTTTCCGTCTGGCTGTCAGCGCTGTATCTACATAATTATTTTTCCTCTGGTTCTCAGTGCTCCATCTAATATTTTTTTTCCATCTGGCTGTCAGCGCCTGCATCTAAATAATTATTTTTCCTCTGGTTCTCAGTGCTCCATCTAATAATTTTTTTCCGTCTGGCTGTCAGCGCTGCATCTACATAATTATTTTTCCTCTGGTTCTCAGTGCTCCATATACTAAAATTCCTTCAAGTTCTTTCTATTTAAAAGGCATTCGTATCACAGCTAGTTTCACCTATTCCTTCTTATTAACATTCAGTTCATTCGTAACATTGAGTCTATATGCACTAACATGCAAACCGGAAAAGAAAAACAGGCGACCAGTCCCTTGTTCAAGGTATTTTAATCGCTTTCTCCTACAAGACTATAACTACGGGGTGAGGATTTTAATGAATTTACCAAGGAAAAATTGATTGTGGAAAATATTACATGTTGAGAATTGTTAAGATGCCAAAAATACAATAAATTTAAGCCTTGAAGTTCTGTAACACACACACATTATTATTATATATATATATATATATATTTTATATATTATATATTTATTTTAAAATATTTATATATATATATTCAAACAGCTTCAGGAAGAAAAATCCATATATTCTTCCTTGAAAGCTTTTTATCCACTTCTCCGAGGCTATGGGTCCCACAATATATTATATATATATATTATTATATATATATATATATATAATATATATATATATATATATATATATATATATATATATATATATATATATATATCGTGCCCGAATAAGTAAAAATGGTCATTTAGCATGAATTCTTTTAAAATTAAGTCCTATCTAAAATTTTCTCCTATACCTGGAGAGGGTTACGGGGGTCAACGCCTAATCAACCAGGCTGTTAGTGCTGGCCGCACGCACCCGCCCGTACGAACCACAGCCGGCTGGTCGTACTAAACTTTAGGTACCTGTCCAGTGCCTTCTTGAAGACAGTCAGGGGTCTATTGGTAATCCCCCTTAAGGGTGAAAAATCATGCGGATTTAAATGTTTACTTATGGTTCTTGGCGGCTTAGATACCTTCTTAAATATTTTGGATTTATTTAATGAAAAATTTTGATACTAATAAATACCTAGATATTTAGATACCTATTTAGACCCCCTACTTGGAAACATTTGATACCTAGACACCTAATTAAATGCCTACTTAGATACATAATACCTACTTACATACCTAATTAATACCTACTTACATACCTAATTAAATACCTACTTACATACCTAATTAAATAAACCCACTTAGATATCTAATTAAATACCTACTTGGGAAGGTATCTAATAGTTTTTTACAGTAATTTACTCTTTATTTTAAAGCCACTAAGAGAAAAATATGAAACTGAATGTAGAGATGGAAATTATAATTACTGAGAGGTGGACATAAGAGGAGTGAGGGAGGTGGAGGAGTGAGGGAGGTGGAGGAGTGAGGGAGGTGGAGGAGTGAGGGAGGTGGAGGAGTGAGGGAGGTGGAGGAGTGAGGGAGGTGGAGGAGTGAGGGAGGTGGAGGAGTGAGGGAGTGGAGGAGGTGAGGGAGGTGGAGGAGTGAGGGAGGTGGAGTGAAGGAGGTGGAGGAGTGAAGGAGGCGGAGGAGTGAGGTGGTGTATGAAAGAAGTGGAGGGAATGACCGAGGAGACTGAAGAGAAAGGGTGAGGGACATCACGGGGCTGCGTGATGTCACAACTAGCCACTGAGCCTAAGTAAGTATATTCAGGTATACACAAACACAGTTACATAGATTATCATTACATAGCAGTATATATGTAAAGTACCTAGGATAACCCAAAAAAGTTAGACAGAGCGACTTATTTCCATTGGACAGGGTGCCTATATATAATACAATCGGTACTAAACTACATATACTACACAAGTATATTACATACGGAATCAGTAACACTAACTGACATCCAGTCTTCATATAAAGTTTTATTGTAAAGGACCGGTATTTGCATTTTTCAATTTTCCGGCAGCTGTTGTCTTTGGAATGATTGGTTTGAAGTTCTGGGGCAGTTGGGTCACACCGAGGTTCTGCTACGTTTGTCATCACCCGTAAGGATATGATGTCTGGTCTGCGCACTTCGTAGTCTCATCATTTTTGCTCGCTTGATACTTTTTTATGCACCCGCTGGTACTTGCTACCTGCTTGTATTTGGTAACTGTTTACTTTCTTCTGTGAGACCTCTCTGAATCATTTACTTAGCTCTTTGCATTTACTTCTGTCATCTTCTCTCCCTTCTGTTTTAGCTTTATCGCTTGTTCACTTAAGTAGTTTAGCTTCGGGTCTTGATGCTAATCGTTGTTTCTTCGGCTTTCTTATTTTTGAATAATAGTTTCTTGTTTCTCACGCTCGTTTTTCTTTGATTTAATTTGTTCTATATTTCTTCTAGTCTCTCTTGCACCTCCCTTCCCTTCCCCCCCCACCCTCAGACTTTTTGCATTCCTGACTGGACTATGACCTCTCTGCTTATCTTGCTGTCCTCCTTCGCGTGTTTAAAAGCACTCTTTATTGCAACTGCCTGCCTTCTTTGGGTGTGTGTGTGATGTGCTGGACGTCGTGCTCACACCAGCATGTGCGTGTCGTGTGCTCCACACCAGCATGTGCGTGTCGTGTGCTCACACCAGCACGTCCGTGTCGTGTGCTCACACCAGCTTGTGCGTGCTTCACAGAATGCTCCTCTTGCAATTCTCGCTCGTCATGATAACACTTCTTGCGAGTTTCCGTTCTGGCGTGAAATTGCATGTTATTACCCTGATAGCCGACGCTTGTTATACTTAACCGGGTAAGCATGCGTAAGAGAAAAACGTGGCTTCAAGTATTAATTAGGGGAGACCGCTTGTTTTCCAGTGACCAGTTACCCATTGACTATTGTATAATATTAATAAGATAATAATATCTATTTCTAAAAGTACGTGTACAAGGTATACAGGACCATAGCTGACATCAATGACATACTACTATATAGAAAGCCGCTTGTTATGCTGAGCATTTCGGGAAAATTAGATCAGTTTTGTCCCAGGATGCGACCCACACTAGTCTACTAAACACCCAGGTACCTATTTTACTGATGGGTGAACATAGACAACCGGTGTAAGGAAACATGTCCGATGCTTCCACCCTTTCGCTGGGAATCGAACCCAGACCCTCGCCGTGTGAAGAGAGAGCTCTAGCCACCATATTTTTACACGGTGGTAGACCCAACTGAATTGTCTCTACAGTTTGCGCTTTAAATAGGGAAAAAAAAATGAATTTGCTGTTTACGGTTATTTTGAGAATCATTGCTGGTCAAGGTTGCTGCCAAAGAAGTTTATTTATATATAATAAATATTGAGTTTATGTTCTTGTTTAGTGTCGTTGTACAGAGGAGAATCATTTGTACGTGTCGCTCCAAGAAAAGTTCTATCATGCTCTACTTAGATCTAAGATTACTACGTAAATAAAGGTTTGGTCTATATTGTCTCTTTTTGCATTATTTATCGACTGATTTGATCTTCATCCAACACAATGAGTCTTTTCACTTAACTCTGCCCTAAGGAATTAATTCTCCCCCTCGATTATTCCTCATTATACTCTCCATGCCTTCTTAAACTCTGTATCTATGGATGGAGAGCTTCAACCTGTCTAGAGCGTTCGGCCCGCAGCCGAGAGGACTCGATCAAATATTGCTTTCTCCTGTTACCTAGCAGGAACTAGATACGTAAGAGTTAGCCGCCAGTTGTGGATCATATCCTAAAGGACTTGAAAGGGTCCTCGGTGATAAAAACACGGCTTAACTCTCCTGTGATAATAAGGTTGAGATAGTAATCCGTAAAAAGTTTTTATTTCCATTATTCTCAAACGAAGAACATGAGATCGACTGACTTAGTGTATTTGTCGACTGTTCGAATCACAGAGGAGGGAAACCCAACGATCTCAATATTAATAAGCCAACTGCTTGGCTGTCTTGGGTTATAATGGGTTAATAGTTCTCAGGGACTAATAATTAGAAAATTCTTCAGTAGCATTCTTCCTGACAATATTAAAAAAGCTTCCCGAGAACTAGAAGCCCCTCAGTTGTTCAGTTTCTGCTAACTGAAGCTTGTCAGATTCTGTTTTTACACATACACATAGCAATTGCATATTTCAGCCAAAAGTATATCTTTAAACGCCCAAGAACTGTTCAACTGCTTCCCAGCATACATAAATGTTTTCCTGGGAGTGAGTGACCTTAGTGCATGACGGAGCGAAAATGTCTCGCCTGACTCCACTTGCCATCTTTATATTTTATCTGCAAAGCTGAGTCATTTTTTTATTTCTAGAATAAGTGATGTTTGGTATATTGTTGAGAGGTTAGTATGTGTGTGTACTCACCTGATTGTAGTTACAGGGGTTGAGTCATAGCTCCTGGCCCCCACCTCTTCACTGTGAGAGAGGGAGAGAGTAGTGGGACGGATGCTCTGATGCAGCCTCTGTCTGTTCTCTGCCGACAGGAGAGACAGAGAGAGAGAGGAGAGAGAGAGAGAGAGAGAGAGAGAGAGAGAGAGAGAGAGAGAGAGAGAGGAGAGGAGGAGAGAGAGAGAGAGAAAGAGTGATTAATTTTGATGCACACACTTTTCCATTTTTATTCTACCACTGATCGCACTTTTCTAAATATTTTTACTGATTACATTTTATTCTAATGTAAATTTATCCTCCCTTTTTCTGCTTCCTTGTTCATATCCTTCAGTAAATTAAAACGTTAGTCTGGCTATCATTTTAACCAGGAATTTCTAGTGATACAGTATTTAAGTATAACTGCACCTTCACAATCATTGCTCTCGCACACTCCTCACTTTCACACATTGCTACTCCAGCGGGATGACCCATACGGATTTAGCGGGTGATTTGATTATATTATTACTGTTCATATTTTTCAACCGCACATAGGAATAGAGGGAATCTTGTGACAACGTTTCGGTCATACTTGTATTAGTCCAAGTCGGACCGAAAAACGTCGTCGTAGCGAAGGTTCTCTCTCCTGTGTATTAGTCAGTCTGAGGTATGTGGTTTGTTCTTTTTTTATTATTTGTCCGTTCTTAAAGTGTATTTTGGTACGTATGGTTTGCTTGTTTTAAGGTACCGACAGTATACTTACATCCTCCTGCTCTAATTCAGTATATATTTACTCAAGAAATCAGTATACACAAGAATATATATGAATCCATATGAAGGTAGTCGTGGGTGAGTCATGTTTGTACTGCTGGCCAGTGTTCATAACTTATGAAGGTAGTCGTGTGGTGAATGAGCAGGTTGTAATGGCTGGGCCAGTGTTACTAACTTTTGAAGGTAGTCGTGTGTGAGTCATGTTGTCCTGGCTGGGCAGTGTTAATAGATTATGAAGGTAGTCGTGTGGTGAGTCACGTTGTACGGCTGGCCAGTGTTAACATAGCTTATGAAGGTAGTCGTGTGTGAGTCTTGTGTACTGGCTGGCCAGTGTTAAATAGCATAGAGGTAGTCGTGTGTTGTGTCACGTTGTACTGGCTGGACTGTGTTACATAGCTTCTGAGGTAGTCGTGTGTGAGTCACGTTGTACTGGTGGCACAGTGTTGCAACAGCTTTTGAAGGAAGTCGTGCTGTGAGTCATTGCTTGTACTGGCTGGCAGTCGTTACATAGCTTACAAGGTAGTCGTGAGTGGTATGTTTGTACTGGCTGGCAGTGTTTTATATAGCCTTATGAAGGTAGTCGTGTCGTGAGTCATTTTTGTACTGGCTGGCCACGTGTTACATAGCTTATGAAGGTAGTCGTGAGGTGAGTCATGTTTACTGGATGGCCAGTGTACATAGCTTATGAAGGTAGTCGTGAGTGTGTCATGTTGAACTGGCTGGCCAGTGTTACATAGCTTATGAAGGTAGTATGAGTGAGTATGTTGTTACTGGGTGACAGTGTTACGTAGATTTTGAAGGTAGTCGGAGTCCATGTTGTACTGGCTGGCCATGTTACACAGCTTATTGAAGGTAGTCGTGTGATGGTCAACGTTGTACTGGATGGCCAGTGTTACATGCGTATGAAGGTTCGTGAGTGAGTCATGTTTATACTGTCTGCCAGTGTTACATAGCTTATGAAGGTAAGTCGAGTGCGAGTCAACGTTGTATGGCTGACCAGTGTTACACAGCTTATGAAGGTAAGTCGTGTGTTGGAGTCAACGTTGTACTGGTGGCCAGTGTTTCACAGCTTATGAGGTAGTCGTGAGATGAGTTCATGGTTGTAATGGCTGACCTGTGTTACACAGCTTATGAAGGTGTCGTGAGTGAGTCATGTTGGATGGCTGACAGTGTTACACAGCTTATGAGGTAGTGTGTGTGAGTCATGTACTGGCTGACCATGTTTTACATAGCTGATGAAGGTAGTCGTGTGTGAGTCACGTTGTATGGGTGGCCAGTGTTACATAGCTTATGAAGGTAGTCGAGTTGAGTGAGTCATGTTGTACTGGCTGACCGTGTTACACAGCTTATGAAGGTAGTAGTCGTGAAGTGAGCAGTTGTACTGCCTGACCAGTGTACATAGCTTTATAAGGTAGTCGTGAGTGATTCAGTTTGTACTGGCTGACCAAGTGTTACATAGCTTATGAAATGGTAGTCGTGTTGTGATTCACGTTGACTGCTGACCAGTGTTTACTTAGCTTATGAAGGTAGGTCGTTTGTGAGTCACGTTGTACTGGCGCTGAACAGTGTTACATAGCTTATGAAGGTAGTCGTGTGTGAGTCACGTTTGTACTGGCTGACAGTTGTTACATAGCTATGAAGAAGTCGTGTGTGAGTCATGTTGTACTGGCTGACCAGTGTTACATTGGCTTATGAAGGTAGTCGTGTGTGTGGTCACGTTGTACAGGCTGAACAGTGTTACAGTGCTTATGAAGGTAGTCGTGTGTGAGTCACGTTGTACTGGCTGACAGTGTTACATAGCTTAGTGTAGGTAGTCGTTGTGTGAGTCATGTTGTACTGGGCTGGCAGTGTTACATAGCTTTATGAAGGTATTCGTGTGGAGTCACGTTGTACTGGCTGACCAGTGTTACATAGTTACGAAGGTAGGTCGTGGTGGAGTCACGTTGTACTGGCTGACCAGTGTTTACATAGCTTATGAAGGTAGTCGTGTGTGATGAGTCATGTTGTAATGGCGGGCCAGTGTTACATAGCTTATGAAGGTAGTCTTGTGTGTGTCACGTTGTAATGGCTGTCCAGTGTTAACATAGCTTATGAAGGTAGTCGTGATGTGAGTCACGTTGTACTGGCTGACAGTTGTTACATAGCTTATGAAGTTAGTCGTGTGTGATTCTCGTTGTATGGCTGGACCAGTGTTACATAGGCTTATGAAGGTAGTCGTTGTGAGTCACGTTTGTATGGCTGACCAGTGTTACATAGCTTATTGAAGGTAGTGTTGTGTGAGTCACGTTGTACTGCTGACCAGTGTTTACATGCTTATGTAAAGTTAGTCGTGTGTTGAGTATGTTGTTCCTGGATGGCCAGTGTTCTTTCATAGCTTATGAAGGTTGTCGTGTGAGGTCTGTTGTTATGCAGAACCAGTGTTACAGCGCTTATGAAGGTTAAGTCGTGTGTGAGTCTCGTTGTACTGGGCTGGACCAGTGTTACATAGCTTATGAAGGTAGTCGCTGTGTGAGTCACGTTGTTTCTGGCTGACCAGTGCTACATAGCTTATGAAGGTAGTGTGTGTGGAGTCATGTTGTAATGGCTGGCGTGTTAACATTAGCTTAGAAGGTATAGGTCGTGTGTGAGGTCATGTGGTACTGGTCTGACCAGTGTTACATAGCTTTGAAGTTAGTCGTGTGTGATTCACGTTGTACTGCTGATCAGTGTTACATAGCTTATGAAGGTAGTGTGTCGTGAGGTCACGTGTACTGGCTGACCAGTGTTACATAGCTTATGAAGGTGTCGTTGTGTGAGACGTTGTACTGGTGACCAGTGTTACATAGCTTATGAAGGTAGTCGTGTAGTGAGTCACGGTTGTACTGGCTGACCAGTTTTACATAGCTTATGAAGGTAGTAGTTGTGCCTGAGTCACCGTTGTACTGGCTGACAGTGTTACATAGCTTATGAAGGTTGTCGTGTTGTGAGTCCACGTTGTACTGGCTCTGACCACTGTTACTTAGTTATGAAGGTAGTCGTGTGAATGTGTCACGGTTGTACTGGCTGACCAGTGTTACCTAGATTATGAAGGTATCGTGTGGATTCACGTTGTACTGGCTGATCAGTGTTACATAGCTTATGAAGGTTGTCGTGTGTGAGTCACGTTGTACTGGCTGACCAGTGTTGCATTGTTTGAAGGTAGTGTGTTGTGAGGTCAAGTTTACTGGCTGACCAGTGTTACATAGATTATGAGGTAGTCGTTGTTGTGAGTCACTTTTTGTACTGGTGGTCCAGTGTTACTAGCCTATGAAGGTAGTAGAGTGTGAGTCACGTTTGTATGGCTGACCAGTGTTACATAGCTTATGAAGGTAGTCGTGTGTGAGTACGTTGTATGGCTGGACAGTGTTTCATAGCTTTGAAGGTAGTCGTTGTGTGAGTCACGTTGTATGGCTGGACCAGTGTTAATTGCTTAGAAGGTAGTCGTGTGTGAGTCACGTTGTACTGGCTGACCAGTGTTACATAGCTTATGAAGGTAGTCGTGTGTGAGTCACGTTGTACTGGCTGACCAGTGTTACATAGCTTATGAAGGTAGTCGTGTGTGAGTCATGTTGTACTGGCTGACCAGTGTTACATAGCTTAGGAAGGTAGCGTGTGTGAGTCACGTTGTACGGCTGACCAGTGTTACATAGGCTTATGAAGGTAGGGTTAGACGTGAGTGGAGTCACGTTGTACTGGCTGACCGTGTTACATAGCTTATGAAGGTAGTGTGTGGAGTCACGTTGTACTGGCTGACCGTGTTACAAGCTTATGAAGGTAGTCGTGTGTGAGTCACGTTTGTATGGCTGACCAGTGTTACATAGCTTATTGAAGGTAGTCGGTGTGAGTCCGTTGTTAACTGGATGACAGTGTTACATAGCTTATGAAGGTAGTCGTGTGTGAGTCACGTTGTACTGGCTGACAGTGTTTACATAGCTTAGAAGGTAGTCGTGGTGGGAAGTCATGTTGTACTGGTGACCAGTGTTACATGCTTGTGAAGGTAGTAGTGATGTGAGTCACGTTGTACTGGCCTGACCAGTGGTTAATGCTTATGAGGTAGTCGTGTGTGAGTCACGTTGTGTACTGGCTGACAGTGTTACATTGCTTATGAAGGTAGTCGTGTGGAGTTCCGTGTACTGGCTGACAGTGTTACATAGGCTTATGAAGGTAGTCGTGAGTGAGTCGACGTTGTACTGGCTGTCCAGTGTTACATAGCTATGAAAGGTAGTCGTGTGTTAGTCACGTTTGTAACTGGTGACCAGTGTTACATAGCTTATGAGGTAGTCGTGTAGTGGGGTCTCGTTGTACTGGCTGACAGTGTTACATGCTTAGAAGTAAGTCGTGTGTGAGTCACGTTGTACTGGCTGGGACCAGTGTTTCTTGCTTTATGAAGGTAGTCTGTGTGATTTCACGTTTGTACTGGCTGGACCAGTGTTACATAGCTTATGAAGGTAGTCGTGGGTGATTCACGTTTGTTCTGGTGACCAGTGTTACATAGCTTATGAAGGTAGTCGTGTGTGAGTCTCGATTGTACTGGCTGACCAGTGATACATAGCTTATGAAGGTTGTCCGTGTGTTGTGTACGTTGTATGGCTGACAGTGTTACTAGCTTATGAAGGTCGTAGTCGGTGCTGAGTCACGGTGTACTGGACTGTACAGTGTTACATAGCTTATGAAGGGTCGTGTGTGAGTCATGTTGTACTGGCCGGGGCCAGTGTTACATCGTTATGAAGGTAGGTCGTGTGTGAGTCATGTTGTACTGGCTCTGACCAGTGTTACATAGCTTATGAGGTAGTGTTGTGTGAGTCATGTTGTACTGGCTGGCCAGTGTTACATAGCTATGAAGGTGATGTCGTGGGTGGGGAGTCACGTTGTACTGGGCTGACAGTGTTACATAGCTTATGAGTGGTAGTCGTGTGTGAGTCCACGTTGTACTGGCTGACAGTGTTACATAGCTTATGAAGGTAGTCGTGTGTGAGTCCGTTGTTTAGTACTGGCTGACAGTTTACATGCGTATGAAGGTACGTGTGTTGTGAGTCTCTGTTGTACTGGATGACAGTGTTACATTGCTTATTGAATGGTAGTCGTGTCGAGAGTCCTCACGTTGTACTGGCTGACCAGTGTTACATAGTGTTATGAAGGTAGTCGTGTGTGAGGCACGTTGTACTGGCTGACCAGTGTTACATGCTTATGTAGGTAGTCGTGAGTGAGTCACGTTGTACTGCTGTACCAGTGTTACATAGCTTATGAAGGTTGTCAGTATGTGTAGTCACGTTGTTACTGGCTGACCAGTGTTACATAGCTTTATGAAGGTAGTCGTGTGTGATTCCGTTTGTACTGGCTGACCAGTGTTACATAGCTTATGAACGGTAGTCGTGTGGGAGTACGTTTGTACTGGTTCTGACCGCAGTTGTTACATAGCTTATGAAGGATAGTCGTGTGTGAGTCACGTTTGACTGTGGACTGACCAGTGTTACATAGCTTATGAAGTTAGTCGTGTGTGAGTCACGTTGTACTGGCTGAACAGTGTTACATAGGGCTTTTTTTAAAATGTAAGGTAGTGTGTGAGAGTCATGTTGTACTGGCTGTCCAGTGTTTACATTGCTTATGAAGGTAGGTCGTGTGTGATTCACGTTCGTTACTGCTGACCAGTGTTACATAGCTTATGAAGGTAGGCGTGTGTGAGTCACGTTGTAGGTCTGACCTGAACCAGTGTTACATAGCTTTATGATGGTAGTAGTTTGTGTGAGTCACGTTGTATGGCTGACCAGTGTGTTACATAGGCTTCATGAAGGTAGTCGTGACGTGAGTCACGTTGTACTGGTTTGGACCATTGTTACCGCATTCACGGCTACTATTATGTGATTTTCATGTTTAATAATTAAAAAAAAATTAAAAGTTTTTTTTTTTTAGTAATAATCATCCCAAGGGACTTATTTCTTTATTCCACTGTTCTTAAAATATTAGTCACCGAGGTATAATATTTGTGGAGCTGAGTTACACTTTACTTATTCCTCATTATGTCTGCATTTATCAACATTAGTAACCCCATCATCATTTTTGCTCTACTTAACAATTTATTTATAATATTTCTGTAAATTCTCTTACATTATTTCTTTTACTCAAGATTTTTTCACCGTATTGCCAAATATTATTATGGAACTTTACAAAGTTTTATTCCTGTAGTTCATTTGTGTTCTTTTTGGGTAGTTTAACCACAGAGGTTAGCTTAGAAGACACGGTAAGCAAACGTTTTCTAAATATGTTTTAGTGTTTGCTTACGTGTCTTTCTAAACCAATGGTCGGTTTATACCACAGGTTTATACCAACCACAGAGTACATGTAATTGGTCCAGGGGCCTGGGTCCCCTTTCTTGGGGTAGCTTAGCATTACCAATTCGTAATTTTCTGCTCGCCGTTACAGGAGCTGAGGAAATTTCGTGTGTGCTCGTCAATGCGATTCAGCTCGTAATCCTGCTCTTAACCAAGGCAGCACTGCATACAGCAGGTACTTGCCAAATTTTTTCCTGGAATCATTATCTTGAAAACTTGTATAGGAGAATGTAAACTTCTATCGTTAATCTTGAAACCACTAAACTACGGAGCGTTTGTTTACACTGGACCGTCTGTTGTGGAAGATATATTTCCTAACATTCCACGAGGACTCGTCATGTCATTCAGGCTCTTCATCTAGTGTGTGTCCATTGTCCATCTCCTCCGTAACGTCCCTCATGCTCTTTCAGCCCTGTTTCTCTAGACCTTGTTTTTGTTGACCTCGTAATCATGGACCTCTTAGTTTTCGTTCTTTAATGGTCGATATGATATGTTGCTTCACACTTCTCGAAGCACGATGTCCCCGGCTACGGAAGCTAGATGCTATGCGAGAGTTTATTATTATATTTTTTTTTATAATTATATTTATTATTATTACTGTTATGGTTACTGTTATATATAATCCAATATAAAGCGACAGCGTGTGGGTTATTTGGTCATGGTCCTTAATTTCAAAAACTCTCGTGGTAGTTGACGGTGTGATGGGAAATCTGAGCGAGAGTGCCAGCGGGCCGCAAACGTAGTACATATTAGAGGCTTACATTTCGTCGAGTAGGTTGTAGTTCTGTGATATATGCTGAAGCTGAAAATCAATATTTTAAAATTTACAGTATCGATAACGCGGACAGGTTGGATGTTTTGAGGGACTGACCGCGGGTTAAACCCCACAGTGCTATGGTTTGTGTTTACCTACAGTCTTATGATCCGTGTGTAGGTTGATTGGCTTTAAAAAAAACTATAATAATTAAGGGGTGATATATAATCAATGTGGTGAAAAATATTTAAACCAAGCTAATATATAATATGGTTTTGTAAAAAACAGATTCATAAAAGTGATGGTGTGTTGTGTGTAGTGGTGTGTGTGTGTGTGTGTGTGTGTGTTTGTGTGTGTGTGTGTGAGGGTGAGGTGAGACAGGTTAGGTACGTAGTTGTCTAAGAAAATTTGACAAGTTTTTCATGATGAGGGTATTAGTCATATGATATACCACTGGATGTGAACTTTGTGTCCATCTGACCGAGGCCTACCCTTATTGCTCTTACCGGCCCACACCACCCCTCTTTAAATTTAAGTTGATCCATGTCGTTAGTTAGGTATCTTTTATCAACGAAAACGAGGTGAGCAACGATTATATGTAACGATTTTATGATAAAGATATCTGTTACTCGTGTGTCTTACTTAGCGATCCCAAATGGGGTGGTGAATATACAGTCAATTAACCTCTGTTTGAGTTGTTCTCTCCATGGTTTGTGATGATTATTGAACATAGGGTATATGTTGAGCATCTCGGTTAGGAACTGGTTTAGTGTGGTGAGTAGACTGTTCGCTCCAAAGAGTTCCACGTTCCCGCACCGCTCTGCTGCCTCCAAACATTTCGTCCACAGATATGTCACAAAAGCATCAAACAATGACCTTGGTTTCGATCGCGGCCGTATGTGTAGGAAACTCACGCCACATAGGAGTATTGTTGTGTGACTATAAGAGGAGTCAGAAGTTGTCACCAGCATCACAGCCTCAAGCGCTCACCAACATGGACGCAGCCAGGATGTTCTGGAGCCTCTACCAAGTCCAGTTCTTTCAAATTTCTATCTTTCTATAATAACTTAATACATAAGTTGGACTCTGCGGGCTGTTATACACACAGAGAAAAGCATTCTTGTATGCGTGTTTTTTGTATAAGACTAGAGTATTTTGATACAGATGACGCCTATGTATTGTGGTATATTAATAACAAACTGATTATATTTTCATCAGCCACAAGAGAAATCAAAGTAATACATTACATAAGTTAATACTATTTCATTGTCACAACAAATCCATCATATATCCTGGCAGAAACAAATCGCCTGTTCTCGAATAAATAGCTGCTGTCCTGTTAGTATCACTTGTGTTCGGAGGAGACATACGGGTAGTATCTAGGGATCAGACGACTTCGCTCCAACAGATCGTTTTGTTAGCAGTGTTGGTGGCCGGTGTTTTTGCGTCGCCCTCAAGCCCCCAATTCTATGGTTGCTGTCCGGCACATGCCGCCCATCCGTCATTCACCCAGTTCGATGTTCGCCCTGCACCAGTCCTCGCTCCAGACATCCCCCTAGATACGGTCCTCCAAAGCTTCCTGCGCCGATGGTCAGTTGCCTCTATACAATTCTTCATATTTTCATCTATGAACCTACAATTTTATATTGCAAAATATCTTTATTGTATATTCCCATAATGCACTTAAAATGAAGCTTTTTTCCCCTAACCTTTTACACTTCCTGCAGGGTCATGACTCAGTACGGAATTCGATGACTTCCGTCGTGAGTGAACAAATTCGGTACGACTTCGGCCTATCAGGATAATCGTAAGGCTAGACAACACCCAGGGGGCTTACTTACGTCCAGCTCCCCGACGCGGTCGCTGCAGAAGGTGTGATCTTACGTTGTAAACGGTAGCGACTCGCTACGTTGCCCAAGTTGATATGTCAAGGAGTAGCCCAAGTACCCGGACCACCGTACCATCCCGCCCATCTTATCCCACCGCTCCCAGCTACGGCTAATCTCAGGTGATCAACTCAGTTGGAGATGTAATTCAGGGTAATTTAGTGAGAAGTTAGCTTCTAATGCAAAGTATAGAAGCGCATGTGGAAAAAAATACAATATAAATTTATGTTTCGGTAACTAGAAGGTCACTTCAGTGGTAGGAAGTTGAAAATGTAATCATTTAGTTTTATAATTACATCTTTCAGTATTCATGATGTGATGCCACTCACAAACGTTCTCTTTATAAAAGAAATTTACTTAATTTAGAGGCAACCGTACAGAGTTAAGAAATTGATGAAGTACTATGGTGTAACTTACAAATATATAATGAAAATAAATTAGAATGTGAGTAATACTTTCTGTACTTGAATAATGTGTAGTTAATATAAAATGTGTAAATAAATATATGAAAGAGCTTTGGAAACATTTTGTATTCATTTTGTTATTTCTCTTGTCTCACCTTGTCGTCATCTCTGCCATCCCTCAATAGTTTTGACTTTCATGTCTTGGAGGGTGTTCCGGGGTCATCGCCCGGGCCTAGTTCCACAGGCCTCTTTTTTTTTTTTTTTTAAATTTGAGCAAATTTTTTTGTAACTGTTTGAATGTTTAATCAAGGCATGCATATATGATATATATTATAGTATTTTATATATTGTAATATAATATATATATATATATACCACGATTCTCTGGCTGAAGGAGTCTCGAACCTACAAACCTGGAACAAGAGATGCAGTTGCTTTACCAAACTCTACCACAATGGGCCTAGTGTGATGAGTTTGGTTATAGCACTGCGTACCTTGTTCCAAGGTTCGGAGGTTCGAGATCTCCTTCGCAGAGATCAGTGTTTGTGTATATTTCGCTCTGTGCTCTTGCGAATTCCTTGCATTTTATATATATATATTTATATATATTATATATATATATATCTATTATATATTATAATATATATAATATATATATATATATATTTATATGCTCGCGCTCAAACCTACTTTTTTATACGTTCGTTGTCGTAATATAATTTATATTTCATTACAAATTTCTTAACCGATACTCGCACGAATTTAAATATATTCACTTGCTTCTTTCTCCTTGCATCTGATAAGAATATTTTCGTTCCCTTTTCCTATAATAAACCTAACAGGTTTCTTTGTGTGCTTTTCAATTAAGCTCTGACGTTTTGAAGCGATTCTCCTGCCTCTTACTTCAAGATTTTTTCTTTTGCAACACTGTCCTACCACGTCCATTAAAAAGGTACAACTTACCACAATGATCATGCTTGTGTGAGTAGATTATTGCTGGGTGGGAACGATGGTTGTTGGTACATATTTTCCTTCTGGAGTCGCCTGGCCCCTGATTCCTGAAGACAGTTGAATCTCAGTTTCCATGAGGCCTGGATTCCTTGTTCTTCGAGGAGCCCTAGAGTTGTAGGTTCGAGCAGTGGTATTTTTTATAATAACTGCCAACCGTTTAAAAAATGAAGAAACTCGGGATCTGCATTAATGCTAAGTATGCAGATCTCTTCTTCGTTCCCTCTCATGTATATCTGTAGAGTTAGAACATCTCACCGTAGGTGGGGAATTACTTCATGTATTGGTGTGCTTAACTAGTTCTTTATATGTTGAATCAAGAGCGGGAAGACGAGTCTAGTAAAGTACACGTGTTCATTAATCTTAAAGTTATCCAGAGATTTGATTTAAGTACCTTTTCCCATGTTTTAAACCTTAGGCGGGTAATTAAGATATTTTTAAATAGATTTAGTGGAGGAAGGTAGAACCTCGTCGTTAGTGTTTCCAGTTCAAACATTACAAATTCGTAAGATTAAACGACTTTTTCTTTGGGGATTTAGTGAATGAAGTTAGACCTGACAAACAAATTCTGACAGCTGGATGCATGCTGAGGAGCATATCTCAGGTAAGAAGGTTGTAACCTTGATTAATAGGGAGGTTATTTGTGGGAAATTCTGATGTTTTTTCGCATATGTTTCTAAACGTATCTTTCTTGAAGGATGTATTGTACTGCGCTTTTTATAGATACGCGTACTTCTGGGGGGGAATCTGATATGTTTGCTGGGCAGCCTTTTTTAGCGACTTCTTTAATGACTAAGACAGAACAAAAAAAGAGGAATTACTTGATCAACTTCAGTAGTTAATTTTTCAATATATTTTTTATTCCAGTATGGCTTTTCTAATGTCTTTTTTTTGAAATAATATTCTCCATTTCTTTAAAAGTTGCACTTTTGAAAAAAACCCTTTTAAACTTCTTTCAAAATTTCTGCATTCTTTACTTTTTTTTTAAGCCTCGTAAAGAACCACTCAGCAATATAAGCAGCTGTGACAACTCTCACTTTGCATCTTTTCTTATCTTTTAAAGTTACTACCTCTCCCTAACTATCCACAAGAAATGGCTCTTTCTCTCTCCTGAATTCGCTTATGACCTTTCTTTTCTTCTTCTCTGTTTTAAAACAACTATTGACAGTACACTGCCCTCTATAGAATTTTGAATAATTAATGTGTATACTAACAGACCTGTAGTTACTGCATCGATCTGTATATTTTTCTTGAAGACAGGCGCAAACTCTGGCCTCCTTACTGGTAATTCCAGATACGTGGTTTCAATACTCTCCCTAATCTTTATGCCGTTTTCCAATCCCTGTAAATAGGAACAATAGCAGCTTGTCTTTGTAGATTTAAAAGATGTTTACTTAGACATAGGACGCTTCACCAAATATCCTTTCTTAGATCTATGTTTTTTTTATTTTTTAATATAGATAATTGATAGCAGCGTAAGTAGCAGTGCATATGCTCAGCAAATAACAAAAGACGTGACTATCATATTGACACATATAATATTAAATATGAAGGAATATCCATAACAGCACATATTCCATTGAATACGGAGGGCCATATTATTGGGAAAAATCCCTAGATAAACGAATTAAGCATCAAAAACTTTTAAGGATAAATGAATGAATGTAGTAATTACATAATATAGATTACTTAACGCTGCTTTGAGGTCAGTGTATAATTAAGGTTGCTAGTATTTTTTGGCTGCCATAACGAAAACTGCAAAAATCCATCTCACAGGCATTCACTTGTTTAAGGGTTATACATATTTACGTCACGTCTACTTGAACAAACAATAAACTCATTAATGTATCAAATTGACAAAATTTTCTCACAATGGAGCGCGTATAGCCCTTGTGGCTTATCGCTTCTTTTGATTATAATATAATAATATTAATACTCTCCATGAAGATCACTTAACGCTACTCTTATTGACTCTAGACGAATTATTTTTTCCCTTGTTTTTGCCCGGGAGTCGATTATGGAGAAAGTTGTTAGCTCTTTTTAATATATAATAATTATAATATCTTTATTTACTCAAATACTGTACAAGGTATACAGACCACAGACTCGACATCTAAAACATACTACTTATAGAAAGCCCCTTGTTATGCTGTGCGTTGATTTCAGGGCAAATTAGAAGTTGTTTTGCTCCAGGTGTTTGCGACCCACACCAGTCCACTAACTCTCAGCGTACCCATTTTACGGTTGGGTGAACATAGAAAACTGGTTGTAAGGAAACTCGTCAATGTTTCCACCCCTCGCCGGAATCAAACCCGGACCCTCGCCGTGTCGAAGCGGACCTTTTGCCTCTCCAGGCCACGGAGCCTGAGTGCTTAAAAATTTCACATGGGCATCAAGAGCGTGACAGGAAAACGTGATGTGTCCTGAACGGATGGATGATGTAACTTTGTATAGACCAAATACAACGTTTTATGCTGCGAAGTTATTTAAGTGGAGTGAATTTTCATCAGACCGTAATAAGGTCCTTGGACTACCACATACGTCTCTCAACAATTCCGCTTTGTTATTATCCCCCCCCTTCAAAGGAGGAGTCTATTGACGGAGTAAATGGGCTCGTGATGTCCAGGCGTTGTGCATGATCGAATCTGAATTGCCTGCCTATTTCCAGGAGCTGCCATAACCTAATGGTTTGAAAATCTCCACACCCCTTGAAAATTTGTTCTGGGAGAATGGTTAAGATCCGTGAAGATAAAATAGCTTCTGTCCTTATGGTAGTTATTAAGGTTCGATCCAAACAACGGAGTAGGGCATGCTACCTGTTTCTGTGATATCAAAATTCTTTCATGGCATCAAGGTCCCTCCTAAAAAAATGCCCTGTGCTTCAGAGCCGTTAATTCTATTTATATATACCATGAAACTGACTCTTGCAGACTTGTACTTCTTATACTTCTTATAAAACATTTATTACGGTGTTTACAGAGATGATAGCTATTGTGTGACCTACATGTCTCCTCTTGAGTGCTTTAACTTGCAAGTTTTTGCTCTTCTTCAATCGCAATAACTTTGCCATGTGGTTGGACCTGCGTTGAAAACTTACTCCTAGGTCTTCTCTGCAACTTTACGGTTTACTGGCCACTTCCATTGTAATTTATCGTGGACGGTTCAATAAAAGGTACAAAGGATCAGCAGAATGGACAATCGGAAACTTCCACCACTAGTACACACAACTACACACACCACACACACACCCACACACACTCACACACACACACACACACACACACACACATACACGCACGCACGCAGCCATAAACAACAGGCTTAGTGTTCTAATTGGACATGAGCCTATGACAAAATGCCGTAACTACTTCCACTTGTTTACAAAATACCAGATAAGAAAAACAAAAATGAACATAGCGTTTTCGAAGTTGGCGCACGTACGAACGTAGATGCGTGCCAGGACGTATCAGTGGTTAGTTCTGTTATTTTTTCACTGGGGATTTTGTTTTCTTTTCAAATTTTAATTACGAACTATATAGTGATTTCTGGGGGGTATGGTGGAGTGAACTTTACCCAGTACATCTATGGTCAAGATGGTCTTGAGGGTGACAGCTCTATAAGCAGAATGTATGGGGAAATTACAGAATCTCTGGTGCGTGAAGTTGGGGAAATTACAGATCTGTCTGGTGGTAGTTGGGGAAATCAATATCTGGTTGGTAAGGTTGGGGGAAATCAATCTCTGGTGGTCTATGAGAAGAAAATACCCCAAACCAGGGACTGGTCAACAGCATCCCAGCCATACATAAGGGCGATTACCATCGACCTTTGGATGTCTTCATGAGAGAACTCGAACAGGTACCTAAATCGCAGTATTTGACCAGCCAGGTCTGTTGGTTCGTGCGGCAGCAGTAACGACCTGGTTAAAGGTCTGATCCACGCGAGGTATGGTCATGACCGGGCCATGGGTGGCGTTGACCCCCGAAAACGCCCTCAGGTATTACCTCAAAGGAAAGTAATTATAGAGGTTTTACAACATCCATTCACTCAGTCGTTAACAAGAAAAAGAACGGAACCATTACGTTATGACTCAGAGTTGTCATAAGTCTGGTATGACAGTGAACACCAGTGAACACCAAGTGAACACCAGTGAACCCATCACTATAAAAGGTATGACCTGACTTCCAGTGATTGACCATAAAGATGTGTGACTTTCACTGATCTGACATAAAGATGTGTGAACTTACATGATCTGGGACCAAAAGATGTGTGAATTCAATTGATCTGACCATAAAGATGTTGACCTTCCATTTGACTGAACGCTGTTAAGATGTGTGCCTTGGCCCATCTAGTTATAAATTATTAAGGATAAATAATTATTGAAATGAAAGAGTTTGGAATTACGTATTATATCTTTACCTTTGATGAGGTTTTGTGAGAGTTTTTTAATTCTGAGGTCCCGGTTCTTTAGGGGAAAGGCTCGTTAATTCTATAAAATATATTTTTAATAGACGTTTAAAAAATTTTCATGGAGAGGGAATAATCGGACAATTGATTATTTTGTATTTATGAAGCCCGGGCGTCATGGAACTCTTGAGAATTTTAGTTGGATTGAGTAACAGCTTGGCCATTCAGCGCTTGGCCATCAGCTTGGCCATCCACGCATGGTATTTTGGAAAGCTGTGGTTCTAAGTTGCCGTTGTTGTGTCGGTTCACTTGAAAAAGTGGGAGCTTCCGGTTCAAGTCCCAATTATTTTCTTCAACACAGTTCATTTTACAAAGTAGGTAATGAAATTCTCATGGTGTGTGTATTTCTTATTTTGTGTGGGGTGTGTGGGTGTGTGTTGTGTGTGTGTGTGTGTGTGGGTGTGTGTGTTCATTGGAGCTGGCATTGTTGCGTCTTGGCTCTTTGAACCTTCTGTTGTTCATACTTATTCTTACAAAGAGTGTGTGACTTTGTCTCTCGCCCTATTTAGTCTAGCTCATTCTCTTATTCTACAGCCCCCCCCCTCTCTTATTCTCTTATTCTACCGTCTTATTCTCTTATTCGTACCGCTCTTATTCTCTTATTCGCGAACCGCCCTTACATAATTGTACTCATAATTCATTTAATATATGCCTTTATGTTTGCTATTTACAAGCTTTCTTATTCTTTAGAATAGTTTAGGTAAGAGTTGTCAGAAACAGGGACAGTGTTTCCTGACGCGGTCTTAGTCATTTGATGGACCCGCAGCCTGGAGCTTTGTTGTTCATTGACCGAGGCCCTTCCACTGGTCTTACCACTCCACCACTTTAAACATTTAAGAATATATTTATTGTTCTCGTTATGTTTTCTATTCAGTATGGATGTGGATGAGAAATCTCCCATCGCTACGTATGTTTTAGAGTGAATTTTAGAGTGAAAGAGTGATTAAATTTTGATTGCACACACTTTTCCATTTTTATTCTACACTGAGCGCTACTTTTCTAAATTATTTTCTACGCATTACATTTTATTTCTATTGTTAAAATTTATCATCCCTTTTTTTCCTGCTTCCTTGTTTCATTTCCTTCAGCTAAATTTAATAGTCTAGTCTGGCTATCATTTTAACAGGAATTTCTAGTGATATCAGTATTTAAGTATAACTGCACCTTCACTAATCATTGCCCTCTCGCACACTCCTCACTTTTCACCACATTGCTACTCCCATGCGCTGGATGACCATACGGATTTAGCGTGATGTGATTTGATTATATTATTATGTTCATATTTCTTCAAACCGCACATAGGATAGAGAATTCTTGTGACAACGTTTCGGTCATACTTGTATTAGTCCAAGTCGGACCGAAAAACGTCGTCGTAGCGAAGGTTCTCTCTCCTGTGTATTAGTCAGTCTGAGGTATGTGGTTTGTTCTTTTTTTATTATTTGTCCGTTCTTAAAGTGTATTTTGGTACGTATGGTTTGCTTGTTTTAAGGTACCGACAGTATACTTACATCCTCCTGCTCTAATTCAGTATATATTTACTCAAGAAATCAGTATACACAAGAATATATATGAATCCATATGAAGGTAGTCGTGGGTGAGTCATGTTTGTACTGCTGGCCAGTGTTCATAACTTATGAAGGTAGTCGTGTGGTGAATGAGCAGGTTGTAATGGCTGGGCCAGTGTTACTAACTTTTGAAGGTAGTCGTGTGTGAGTCATGTTGTCCTGGCTGGGCAGTGTTAATAGATTATGAAGGTAGTCGTGTGGTGAGTCACGTTGTACGGCTGGCCAGTGTTAACATAGCTTATGAAGGTAGTCGTGTGTGAGTCTTGTGTACTGGCTGGCCAGTGTTAAATAGCATAGAGGTAGTCGTGTGTTGTGTCACGTTGTACTGGCTGGACTGTGTTACATAGCTTCTGAGGTAGTCGTGTGTGAGTCACGTTGTACTGGTGGCACAGTGTTGCAACAGCTTTTGAAGGAAGTCGTGCTGTGAGTCATTGCTTGTACTGGCTGGCAGTCGTTACATAGCTTACAAGGTAGTCGTGAGTGGTATGTTTGTACTGGCTGGCAGTGTTTTATATAGCCTTATGAAGGTAGTCGTGTCGTGAGTCATTTTTGTACTGGCTGGCCACGTGTTACATAGCTTATGAAGGTAGTCGTGAGGTGAGTCATGTTTACTGGATGGCCAGTGTACATAGCTTATGAAGGTAGTCGTGAGTGTGTCATGTTGAACTGGCTGGCCAGTGTTACATAGCTTATGAAGGTAGTATGAGTGAGTATGTTGTTACTGGGTGACAGTGTTACGTAGATTTTGAAGGTAGTCGGAGTCCATGTTGTACTGGCTGGCCATGTTACACAGCTTATTGAAGGTAGTCGTGTGATGGTCAACGTTGTACTGGATGGCCAGTGTTACATGCGTATGAAGGTTCGTGAGTGAGTCATGTTTATACTGTCTGCCAGTGTTACATAGCTTATGAAGGTAAGTCGAGTGCGAGTCAACGTTGTATGGCTGACCAGTGTTACACAGCTTATGAAGGTAAGTCGTGTGTTGGAGTCAACGTTGTACTGGTGGCCAGTGTTTCACAGCTTATGAGGTAGTCGTGAGATGAGTTCATGGTTGTAATGGCTGACCTGTGTTACACAGCTTATGAAGGTGTCGTGAGTGAGTCATGTTGGATGGCTGACAGTGTTACACAGCTTATGAGGTAGTGTGTGTGAGTCATGTACTGGCTGACCATGTTTTACATAGCTGATGAAGGTAGTCGTGTGTGAGTCACGTTGTATGGGTGGCCAGTGTTACATAGCTTATGAAGGTAGTCGAGTTGAGTGAGTCATGTTGTACTGGCTGACCGTGTTACACAGCTTATGAAGGTAGTAGTCGTGAAGTGAGCAGTTGTACTGCCTGACCAGTGTACATAGCTTTATAAGGTAGTCGTGAGTGATTCAGTTTGTACTGGCTGACCAAGTGTTACATAGCTTATGAAATGGTAGTCGTGTTGTGATTCACGTTGACTGCTGACCAGTGTTTACTTAGCTTATGAAGGTAGGTCGTTTGTGAGTCACGTTGTACTGGCGCTGAACAGTGTTACATAGCTTATGAAGGTAGTCGTGTGTGAGTCACGTTTGTACTGGCTGACAGTTGTTACATAGCTATGAAGAAGTCGTGTGTGAGTCATGTTGTACTGGCTGACCAGTGTTACATTGGCTTATGAAGGTAGTCGTGTGTGTGGTCACGTTGTACAGGCTGAACAGTGTTACAGTGCTTATGAAGGTAGTCGTGTGTGAGTCACGTTGTACTGGCTGACAGTGTTACATAGCTTAGTGTAGGTAGTCGTTGTGTGAGTCATGTTGTACTGGGCTGGCAGTGTTACATAGCTTTATGAAGGTATTCGTGTGGAGTCACGTTGTACTGGCTGACCAGTGTTACATAGTTACGAAGGTAGGTCGTGGTGGAGTCACGTTGTACTGGCTGACCAGTGTTTACATAGCTTATGAAGGTAGTCGTGTGTGATGAGTCATGTTGTAATGGCGGGCCAGTGTTACATAGCTTATGAAGGTAGTCTTGTGTGTGTCACGTTGTAATGGCTGTCCAGTGTTAACATAGCTTATGAAGGTAGTCGTGATGTGAGTCACGTTGTACTGGCTGACAGTTGTTACATAGCTTATGAAGTTAGTCGTGTGTGATTCTCGTTGTATGGCTGGACCAGTGTTACATACTGAGAGTGTTAGTTACAATCTCTTCCTGTACATTTCCCCCTTTCTTGTGTCTAAACAGAAAACGCCGACTATGTAACCAATGTTCCCCAGCACACAAGAGGTCGACTGTTTTCAATAACACTGTCTTTGATCTTATATAAAGACCACAAATATGTCTGTTTCTAGTAAACAACACATACTTATTTCAGCGAGTTAATGTTACCAAGATAAGGACTGATGAAGAGCAACAAACATACCTTGACTGTCATGCTAGTGAGTGTTGACAAGACTGATGCTGGTGAGTGTGTCTGCTGCTCTTATAACACACATACATCACTCCACCACGGGGAGTTTCCTCACACGACCATCGAAAACAGAGGTCAGTGTTGATGCTTTGGTGACATACATGTGACGAAATTTTGGAGGCAGCCGAGCGGTACAAGAGCGTAACCACCGTGCTCTGTTTCCCTACCACACGTCCAGCTCACTTGATATAATCTTAATAATAATCTTTATTTACTACAAGTACATGTACATGGTATACAGTCCTAGCTGACAACAATGACATAATACTACATAGAAAGCCACTTGTTATGCTGAGCATCTCGGGCAAATTAGGTCAGTGTCCCAGGATGCGACCCACACCAGTCGACTAACACCCAGGTACCCATTTTACTGATGGGGAACATAGACAACAGGTGGAAAGAAACACGCCCAATGTTTCTACTCTGGCTGGGAATCGAACCCAGGCCCTCGCCGTGTGAAGCGAGAGCGTTAACCACCAGGCCACCATGCATCTACCTTTTACTACATAAACCCTACACCACTATGCGTCAGGATTAAACACATGTATTCCAGACTCTACCAAGATGTAACTTAAAAACTCCTTAAATCCTCCTCTGTTGTAAGTCAATATCACTTGGCAAAAACGTTAATGTATAATATGCCTGGAGAGGGTTTCGGGGGTCAACGCCCCCGCGGCCCGGTCTGTGACCAGGCACCATATAACAACACATTCTGTACAGGACGTAAAGCTTTCTCTGTCAGTCATTCATCTAGCAAGAAATAAGCAGTCATTTATTCATAGGTTCTGGTGCTGGTTTTCGAAAAAAAATAATAATAATAATAATAATAATAATAATATTAATAATAAACATATGAACAACGAAATAAGCCTCACTGCATATTCGAAATGTAACACGACATATACTCTGACCTGTCTAGACGACATAAACCATTTTCTGTCATGTATCCAGATTACATGACATACTCTTTGATGTTTCCTGCTCGCATATCATACATTTCAGTCCAGTTCCCACAATAGCAAAATCCTGGGTAATGTGTTCCGTCGTAACGTTACTGTGACAAGTGTTATGTTTACGCAACGTATTTGTTTAGACATAAACACTTATCTGCCACGAGTTTTTCTCCCGACACAGGCCTAACCTCATTATACATCCGTATGACTCGTACGTAAATCGTATTCCACTTAGCGTCTAAGTCGAATGACACAAACGTCTGTAGCAAGGGGTCACTTACAATGACATAAACCTCGTACAGTCATGCATCCGGCTCCCGGGATGTAAACTTTGTTCTGCGGTTTTCTTCGGCCAGCGAGACGTAAACATTAACCCGACACGCATTCATTACCGACGACATAAACACTACATATCTCTGAGAAATACACTACTCCTACTGCTATCACTATTACTACTAATTCTTTTATTACTTACTACTATTACTATTAAATTCTACTACTATCGCTGCTTTAATATTACTGCTGCTACTTTACCATTTCTGCTTCAGTAATTTTAATATATTATTATTACAATTGGGGTATAGCCCTTGTAGTTTAGCGCTTCTTTTTGATTATAATAATATTATTACAATTGCTTTCCATTACTATTGTTACTAGTTCTATATTACAGCAATTATTCTTCTATAAGAGCTGTTATCACCACCACTTTCTTCCCCACAATCTCCGTCAGTCTGCTGGTCTTCTCGGCTTCTCGTTCAGTTATGACTTGATAATTACGCTACAGTCTTACAAGACACACTACAGTCTTACAAGACACACTACAGTCTTACAAGACACACTACAGTCTTACAAGACACACTACAGTCTTACAAGAGACACTACAGTCTTTCAAGACTCACTGTAGTTAAAGACTCACTGTAGTTAAAGACACACTGTAGTTTTACAAGACACACTACAGTCTTACAAGACACATTATAGTCTTACAAGACACACTACAGTCTTACAAGACACACTACAGTCTTAAAAGACACACTATAGTCTTACAAGACACACTACAGTCTTACAAGACACACTACAGTCTTACAAGACACACTACAGTCTTACAAGACACACTACAGTCTTACAAGACACACTACAGTCTTAAAAGACACACTATAGTCTTACAAGACACACTATAGTCTTACAAGACACACTACAGTCTTACAAGACACACTACAGTCTTACAAGACACACTACAGTCTTACAAGACACACTACAGTCTTACAAGACACACTACAGTCTTAAAAGACACACTATAGTCTTACAAGACACACCACAGTCTTACAAGACACACTACAGTCTTACAAGACACACTACAGTCTTACAAGACACACTACAGTCTTACAAGACACACTACAGTCTTACAAGACACACTACAATCTTACAAGACACACTACAGTCTTACAAGACACACTACAGTCTTACAAGACACACTACAGTCTTACAAGACACACTACAGTCTTACAAGACACACTACAGTCTTACAAGACACACTACAGTCTTAAAAGACACTCTGTAGTCTTACAAGACACACTACAGTCTTACAAGACACACTACAGTCTTACAAGACACACTACAGTTTTACAAGACACACTACAGTCTTACAAGACACACTGCAGTCTTACAAGACACTACAGTATTACAAGACATAGTACAGTCTTAAAAGACACACTACAGTCTTACAAGACACACTGTAGTTCAAGACACACTGTAGTCTTACAAGACGCACTACAGTCTTACAAGACACACTACAGTCTTACAAGACACACTACAGTCTTACAAGACACACTACAGTCTTACAAGACACACTACAGTCTTGCAAGACACAATACAGTCTTGCAAGACACACTACAGTCTTACAAGACACACTACAGTCTTACAAGACACACTACAGTCTTACAAGACACACTACAGTCTTACAAGACACACTACAGTCTTACAAGACACACTACAGTCTTACAAGACACACTACAGACTTGAAAGACACACTACTGTCTTTCAAGACACACTGCAATCTTTCAAGACACACTGCAGTTCAAGACACACTGTAGTCTTACAAGACGCACTACAGTCTTACAAGACACACTACAGACTTGAAAGACACACTACTGTCTTTCAAGACACACTACAGTCTTACAAGACTCACTGCAGTTCAAGACACACTGTAGTCTTACAAGACGCACTACAGTCTTACAAGACACATTACAGTCTTACAAGACACACTACAGTCTTACAAGACACACTACAGTCTTACAAGACACACTACAGTCTTGCAAGACACAATACAGTCTTGCAAGACACACTACAGTCTTACAAGACACACTGTAGTCTTACAAGACACACTGTAGTCTTACAAGACACACTACAGTCTTACAAGACACACTACAGTCTTACAAGACACACTACAGTCTTACAAGACACACTACAGTCTTACAAGACACACTACACTCTTACAAGACAAACTACAGTCTTACAAGACACACTACAGTCTTACAAGACACACTACAGTCTTACAAGACACACTGCAGTCTTACAAGACACTACAGTATTACAAGACATAGTACAGTCTTACAAGACACACTAGAGTCTTAAAAGACACACTACAGTCTTACAAGACTCACTGCAGTTCAAGACACACTGTAGTCTTACAAGACGCACTACAGTCTTACAAGACACATTACAGTCTTACAAGACACATTACAGTCTTACAAGACACATTACAGTCTTACAAGACACACTACAGTCTTAAAAGACACACTACAGTCTTACAAGACACACTACAGTCTTGCAAGACACACTACAAGTACAGTCTTACAAGACACACTACAGTCTTATGAGACACACTACAGTCTTAAAAAGACCACACTACAGTCTTACAAGACACACTACAGTCTTAACAAGACAAACTAGACTCTTACAAAACACACTAACAGTCCTACAAGACACACTACAGTCTTACAAGACACACTGTAGTCTTTCAAGACACACTACAGTCTTACAAAACACACTACAGTCTTACAAGACACACTACAGTCTTACAAGACACACTACAGTCTTTCAAGACACACTACAGTCTTACAAGAAACACTACAGTCTTACAAGACACACTACAGTCTTACAAGACACACTACAGTCTTACAAGACACACTACAGTCTTACAAGACACACTACAGTCTTACCCAAGACACACTACACTTAAAAAACACACTACAGCTTACAAGACACACTACAGTCTTACAAACACACTGCACCTTCAAACCACTACATCTTAATAGACACGCTACAGTCTTACAAGACACACTACAGTCTTACAAGACACACTACATCTACAAAAAACACTACAGTCTAACAAACACACTACATCTTACAAGACACACCAGTCTTAATAGACACACAATGGTCTTACAAGACACCTACGTCTTACAAGACGCACTAAAAGTTTTACAAGACACACTGAAGCCACAAAAAAACCCATCTTACAAACACCACAGTCTTACAAGACCCTACAGCTTACAAACACACAAAAACTTTCAAGACACACTACCCTCTTACAAGACACACTACAGTCTTTCAAAACAAACTACAGTCTTACAAGACCACTACAGTCTTACAAAACACCCTACGTCTTAAAGACACACTACAGTCCCTTTCAAACACACTACAGCTTAAAAAGACACACACATCTACAGAAAACTACAGTCTTACAAAACACACTGCACCTTACAAGACACACTACAGTCTTACAAGACCCCACTACAGTCTTTCAAGACACACTCAGTCTTTCAAGACACACACAGTCTTACAAAATACACTACT
>NW_026506712.1:0-7500 GCF_026875155.1 Cherax quadricarinatus
AAAAATTAAATAATTTTTTTGGATCCCTTTATCGTGAGTTGCATTGCTCTTCCTTCCTCCCAGACCTCTGCGCCGGCGTCAGGACATCATCTGAGTCTGACGCCGCCGCTCTCTTCCTCGTGATGCCCTCCACATCCATGTTATCTTCAGAGGTTCCCTCACGATGAACCTCTACCTCCACCACGCCCCGTTCCACAGCACACGGCGACAACTCTCTCTTACTAGTTGGCCCGTCAACCTGCTATGTTTTTTATCCTTACATTCCTCTACAGGCACCGCCGTGTCTCTCACCAGCTCAGGAACAACATCCACTGCAGGCGGTGTCAAAGTCCTTAACACTTCCTGAAGCTCTTCCTCTATAGCCTGCACCTCCTCCTGCACTTGCACTTCTGTACTTTTCCTTTGTGTAGTAACAGATCCTTTTACATCACAGCTTACCTCACACATGCCATTCTCCTCTTTGGAATCCTCCACCTCTTCACTCCACAAGCGCCCAGGCCCTTGCTTGCGCACTGGGCTCTCAACAGCTATCACGCTGGTAACTGGTGCTTCACCAGTTTGCGCTGGCGCCCTCCTCAACTTCACCGCACTCTGCCGCCATATGGTCGTACGCCCACATATTCTGCACGTACGTCTCTGTCCGGCATACGATACCATAACTTGCGTCCTGAAGTCCTCCAACACGACGTAAGACGGTATGGGATGTCTCAGAGTCATCTTCAGGGAAAAGGTACCTCCGGACGTCCCATGTAAGCACCTGCTGTCCACTTGCCCTTTTGTGCCAGATGTACGGTTCCATATGTCTCAAAAACACTCCTTATATCAGCCTCATCTGCCTCAAATGGGACATTACGTATCTTAACCCACGTAAAGTGGCGAGATACGTCGATCAAAACGCACCCTCACAGCTGGAGTAGCGTCAAGACTCACGTCTTGGAACCTCGTCACCAAAGACTCATACACGGACGTGGAATTCAGTTTGACGAAGATTCTATAAGCCCCATTCAGGGTACACCATACACATCATCGTCCTGGATTCCATAGGTCTCCCTAATGATTGTTGGGAGTAAGACTTGCACTGAAGAGGGTGAAATCGCCCCACGAAGGGCAGCTCAAAAACCAAGGGTTTTTTAAGGGCCCCTTTCCTCACACTCCCCCCCCAAAGGTTATAAAAGGAAGCCCCGCCTAAAACAGCAAAAGGGGTGCAGGGGAACAACCTCACCCCGACCGGGTTTCAGGCGGGAATGCGGTAGAGTAGTGTTTTGTCGGGGTTTTTTAAGGTGGTGGGGCCCAGTCATGATGGAGAGCTGTTTTGTGCCGGGAGAGTAAAGGGTTTTAATGAGTCAGCCCACGATGGTGGAGAAGTGTGTTCTGGGGGAGTGAAGGGGGGTGAATCACTCATGTTGGAAAGGTAGTGTGTGTCGGGGAAAATTTTGAAGGTGGTACCCAAGGGGGAATTGTTTTAGAGCAGTGATTTTCTGGGGGAGGGTAAAAGATAGGAAAAGTAAAGGTGGTGGGAGTAGTTTGTTCTGGAGATGTAAAGAGGGTTGGTGGTCTTTAAAGAGGTACAACAGTGTGTGTCTGGGGATGTGAAGATGGTGAGCAGTCTTTTGGTAGGCATTGGGGTGCCCTGGGGATGTGATGGTGGTGAACAGTAAAAGATGGCACAAGGTGTGTGTCTGGGGATGTGAAGTGGTGATTTAAGTCTTGTTTGGTAGGCAGTGGTGAGGGGGATGTAAGGGGTGAGTAAGTCATGATGGGGGAGCAGGGGTGTGCCCTGGGGAGGGAAGGTGGGAGTCAGTAAAGGGTTTGGTACAAAAAGTGCGTGTTTTGGGATGTTAAATGGGGGTTTGGGGTAAATAAAGATGGAAAAGCAGTGTGGTTGGGGGTGGAAGGGTGGTTTTTTCAAAAAAGAGGGACATCAGTTTGTCCCTTTGGGGAAATTTAAGGTGGTGGACAGGAAATGATGGGAAGCAGTGTGGTTGGGGGATATAAGGTTTGGTGAGTTTTTTCATGGTGGTAGAGCAGGTGGGGTTTTGGGAAAGTAAAGGGGCGGGGGATTTCCGTTATTAGGTAGAGCAGTATGGGGGGTGGGGGGGGGATGTGAAGGGGTTTGAGCAGTAAAGGGATGGTACAACAAAATGTGTCGGGGGAATTTTAAGGGGTGAGTCATTCATGAGGGGTAGAGCTTTCTGTTGTCGGGGATGTAAAATTGGTGAGTCAGCCCCCCAATTTTGGGTAGAGCAGTGTGTGTCTGGGGATGGAAGGTTCTGAATCAGTCATGGGGCCAAAAGCACGGTTTGGGGGGATGTGAAGGTTGTGAGTCATCATGATGGCAGAGCACTGTGCCCCCGGGGATGTGAAGGTGGGGGAAGTCATTTCAGGGGGATTTTTGGACCCAGTTTGTGTCGGGGGAAGTAAAGGTTTGGTGAGTCAGTCTTATGGAAAAAAGCAGTTGTGTGGGGGATTTAAAAGGTGGGGGAGTCATTCTGAGGGGTAGAGCAGGTGTGTCGGGGGTTTGTAAAGGTGGTTTTTTCAGTCATGTTTGGTAGGGGGCATTGGGGGTGTCAGGGGATGTAAAGGGTTTTGGAGTCAGTCATAAAGGTAGAGATGTGTGTCAAGGGGATTGAAGGTGGGATTTCAGTCAGGGAGGGGTGGGAGCAGTGTGGTTGGGGATGTAAAGGGGTGGTGAGTCAGCCCATGAGGGAAAGCATGTGTGTCTTGGGTTTTTGAAGGTGGTGAGTAGTCAGGGGTTTAAGAGCAGTGTGGGGCCGGGGAATGGAAGGGGGGTGGGGTCAGTCATGATTTTTAGAGCGTGTGTGTCGGGGGGGATGTAAAGGGGGTTAGCCCAGTCAGAGGGTAAAAGCAGGTGTGTCTGGGGATGTAAAAGGGTTGGTGAGTCAGCATAAAGGTTTAAGCAGTGTTGTCGGGGATGTGAAGGGGGTAAATCGTAAATGATGGTAGAGCAGTGTGTGTCAGGGGTGAAGGTTTTTGATTTCAGTTATGATGGTAGAGCGTGTGGCCCGGGGGAGTGAAGGTGGTGATTCAGTCATAAATGGTAGAGCAGTGTGGGGACGGGGATGTGAAGGTGGTAAAAATCAGTCATGATGGTAGGGGGCGTTTTTTCAGGGGATGTGAAGGTTGTGAGTCATTTCATGTTTGGGAAAGGAGCGTGTTTTTCGGGGGAATGTGAAGGGGGGTGAGTCCCCAAGTGGTAGAGCGTGTGTGCCCGGGGGAATTTGAAGGTGGTGATCCAGTCTTTATGGTAGAGCAGTGGGGTGTCTGGGGATGTGAAGGGGGTTGAGTCAGTCATAAAGGGTAGAGCGTGTGTGTCAGGGGATTTTAAGGTTGGAGTCAGTCAGGGGGGTAGAGCATGTGTGTCGGGGGAAAGTGAAAGGGGGGATCAGCCCTTTGAATGGGTAGGCAGTGGGGTTTTCTGGGGATGTGAAGGTGGTGAGTCATTCATGTGGTAGGGGCAGTTGTGGTCTTGGGATGTGAAGGTGGGAGTCAGTCATGATGGTAGAGGTTTTGGTCGGGAATGTGCAGGTGGTGGGGTCAGTCATGATGGTAAGCATGTGTGTCAGGGGTGTAAAGGGTTTGGTGACCCCAGCTTTGGGGTAGACCCAGGGGTGTGTCGGGGGAGTAAAGGGTTTTGGGGGTCAGTCTTTAGGTAGAGCAGTGTTTTTCAGGGATTGAAGGGGGTAAAGTCTTTTCATGAGGGTAGAGCAGTGTGTTTTCAGGGGAAAGTAAAAGGTTTTGTGAGTTAGTTATGATGGTAGGGGCATTTGTGTGTCGGGGGATTTTGAAGGGGGGTGAGTCATCATGATGGTAGAGAGTGTGGTCTGGGGATGTAAAAGGTGGTGGGGTCATTATGAGGGTTAAGCAGGTGTGTCAGGGGTTTGGGGAAGGTGGTGAGTCTTTCTGAGGGTAGAGCATTGGTTTTTTGGGGATGTGAAGGTTGTGATTCAGCCCATGATGGTAGAGCTGTTTTGTGTCGGGGGATGTGAAGGGGGGTGAGCCCAGTCAGATGGTAGAGCAGGTGTGCCCCGGGGGGATGTAAATTTTTTTTTGAGCCCATTTCATAAATGGTAGGGGCAGTGTGTGTCAGGGGATGTAAAGGTGGTGATCATTTCATGATGGTAGGCAGTGTGTGTCAGGGGATGTAAAAGGTTGTGGCAGTCAGGGAGGGTTTAAAAAGCAGTGGGGGGTTTGGGGATTTTAAGGGGTTGGTCGTCATGATGGAAAGAGCAGTGTGTTGTCAGGGGATTTGAAGGTTGGGGGGCCCATAAAGATGGTAGAGCTGGTGTGTCAGGGGGATGTGAAGGTGGTGAGTCAGTCATGATGGTAGAGCTGTGTGTTTTGGGGGGAAGTGAAGGTTTTTTTTGAGTAGTCATGAGGGTAGGCATGTGTGTCAGGGGATGTGAAGGTGGGATCGCCCTTGAGGTAAAAGCAGTTTTGTTTCGGGGGATTTTGAAGGTTGTGAGTCATTTTCATGTTTGGAAGAGCTGTGTGTGTCAGGGGATGTGAAGGTGGTGGGGTCATTCATGAGGGTAGAGCAGTGTGTGTCAGGGGATGTGGGGTTTTGTGAGTCAGCATGAGGTAGACAGGGGTGGGTCAGGGGATGTGAAGGTGGTGATTTCAGTCAGATGGTGAGCAGTGGGGTTTCGGGGGATGTGAAGGTGGTAAACAGTCATAAATGGAAAGGCGTGTGTGTCGGGGGAAGTAAAAGGTTTTGTGAGTCAGTCATGATGGTAGACCCAGTGTGGGGTTGGGGGAGGGTGAACAATTTCTGAATTAGTTTTTTTACCAATTTTGGGGAAATTTTTTTAAATTTCTAAGCCCAATAATGGAGGCCTGTATGTTGTTGAGAGAATCCCTTAGATTTGTTGGGTAAAAAGGGACACTTGAAACTAATTCAGACATTTTTCCCTTTTTTAAAATAAAATTTCTACGTAAAAAAGGGTAGTTGAAGGTAGTTAAAAGAGCCGGGTTTTTGCAGTGAGACATTTGTGGCAGGGCTCGTAGCATCACTCAGACAGGGTGGGTTACTACGTTGGGGGGACTTAATTATTGCAGCGGGGGCCCCTACAATAACAAAAGGTGTCTTGTGCTTGCAGCATCACTGTGATAAACCTAGTTGTTTTTACTTTTTTTACAGGGTCAGTAATTTTTTTTATACTTTGTATTCTGCCCCGTATTTTTTTAAAAAGTTAAATCTTAGTTTGGAAAAACCCAAGGGGTCCGACAATAATTAAAAAATTTAAAAAAAAAACTATTTTTTACTTAATCTTGAAAAGACGTGCCCGGAGACAATGTATTTACCCCGGTTGACTAGTGAAAAGGGTGAGCGCCTGTGATCGCCGGGCGGGGGGAATGAGTAACAACTCCAGGGTTTTCGGCTTTAAAATCCCCCTTTTTAATGTGGGATAGAATAAAAAAGGATTGAAAATTTAGGGTATCTAAAAGGGACAATGATATTAATTTATTATTTAGAAAACCCGGGGCCAACACAGGTAAACCAGCGGACCGCTGCCATGGGCCGCCATTTTCCTTACTGACAACGCTACTTTAAAATTACATTTTGAAAACTGCAACACCGCATGTCTTCGGGCCCCCTTAAGCTCAAACTCATTCAATCACCTTAGGCACGAAATTTGTATCCCTTTACACTTAAACCCAACTAGATGAATTTGGTTTTGTTGTGGTATCCTGGGATTGCACAATTTGGTTTCCAAAGTGGCCCCGAGGGGCCAAAATGCTGGAAGAGTTTCCAAATTTCCTTCCCTAAGATGAAGATTGACGTAAAATATTTGAAGCTGTTTAGAAAAGGGATTCAAAAGTCAACAAATGAAAAATAAAAAATCTCAATTTCAAAAAAACGAAAATGACAAAAATTTAAAGGGAAAACGCTAAAACCCCCCCATGGGGATATAGGCCTGCAAATATCAAGGACCGTTAAAAATGACTGGGAAAAGGGTAAACCAGTTCAGTGGGAAAAAAATACGGATTTAAAAAGAAGCCCTTTCCCCGAGTTATAAACCCGGGGAAAAAAACTTCAGGAAAGGACTGTGTAAAAAACTGAAAGACCCCCTTTGTAAAGCTGACCACCCAAAATTAAACACGCGGGAATAAACTTCAGGAAGAGGGCTGTGTAACAATGAAAAAAACACTTTAGTAAAAAGTTGACCAAAAAAAAGTTATCACGGGGGGAAAAAAACTTCAGGAAAGAGACTGTGGGAACACAAAGACACTTAGTAATAGTTGACCACCAAAGGGTTAAACACGCGGGGAAAAAACTTCAGGAAGAGAATGTGAACACTGAAAAGAACCTTGAATAGTTTGGGCCACCAAAGTTATCCCCGCGGGAATAAACTTTAGGGAAAAGGGCTGTGTACCCCTGAAAACCTTTGTAAAAAGTTGGGCCACCAAATTTTTCACGCGGGAAAAAAAACTTTGGAAGGGGACTGTGTAACACTGAAAGGGGGGAAATTAGTAATAAATTGACCACCAAAAATTTACGCGGGGAAAAAACTTCAGGGAAAGACTGTGTAAAAACCCGAAAGAAATTAGTAATATTGACCACCAAAAATTATCACGCCCGGGGAAAAAACTTTAGGAAAAGAGTGTAACACTTTTAAAGGGGGCTTTTGAAATTTGTTGACCACCAAAGTTATCACGGGGGGAAAAAACTTCGGAAAGGGTGTGTAAAAACCCGAAAAAACAAATTTGAAATTGACCACCAAAGTTTTTTCACGAGGGAAAAAACTTCAGGAAAAGGGCTGTGTAAAAACTGAAAGACACTTAGTAAAAGTTTGACAAAACCCAAAATTTCACGAGGGGAATAAACTTAGGAAAAATGGGTAAAATGAAAGACACTTAGTAAATTTGTTGACCACCAAAGTTAAAAGTTTGTAAAGGAAAGGGATAAGAGAGTTCCCAATTATTAACGAAGGACCCTTTAAGAAACATTGTGTTAAAAAAGGGAACCCCTGTATCTAAAAAGGGGGTTTGTCCCCCCGTTTAATTGGGGAAAGAAATTTTAAAGGTTTTTCCCCTAACGTCGTAAATTTCCCCCCCAGTTTTATAGTTTTTAAATTTTTTTTGTTGTAAAAAAGTCCCAAAAATTTATCTAAGAAAAATAAATTTGATTTTTCTTTTTTTTTTTAAGGGGGCAGGGGGGGGCCCAAGTGAAAATAAAATTTTTTAGGGGGGGGAAAAGAAAAAGCAAAAAGATTTTTTAAAAAAACCCGGGGGGGTGACCAAAAAATTTTTCCAAAAGGTTTGGTGAGGGGAAAATTTTTAAGGGGGTTAATTTTTTAAAGGGGAATCGATGGTCTTTTGGGGGGATTTTGGGAAAATTTAAAAAATTCGAAAAAATTTTTTTGCTTTTAGAATTAAAAAAAATTTTTTTTAAATAATTTCAAATTTAAAAAAAATTTTCCCAAAATAATTTTTTTTAAAAATTTTCCCCCCAAAAAATAAAATTTAAAACCCTTTTTA
>NW_026506712.1:12500-24343 GCF_026875155.1 Cherax quadricarinatus
AGCAACTCCTGAGGTATGGAAGAACGGGCTAATGAAGATCCCATTTTTAAAAAAGGAGACAGAAAAGTGCACAAAACATAGAACCTGTGTCATTGACCGTGTCATAGTATGCAAAATTATTGAGAAGATTATCAAGGAGGAGAGTGTGACACTGGAACGGAACAAAGAGTATAAATGCCAACCAGCACTGGAATCACGGAAAAGGCCCCCAAAATCTTGTGTCACAAACCTCCTGGATTTTATGATACGAAATAATCAGAAGTAAAGACACGGAGAGAGAGGGGGTGGGTTGATAGCATCTTCTTGGACTGCAAGAAGGGGCCTTTGACACAGTTCCTCAGAGGGGGGGGCAAGAGATTAGTGATAGTGCAGAAGCTAGAGCATCATGCCCATATCACAGGAAGGGCACTGCAAGGATCATAGAATACTGACAGGGAGGCAACAACGAGTCATGGTACGAAATGATGTATCACATGGGCGCCTATGACGAAGCGGGTCCCACAGGGTCGGTCCTAGACCAGTGCTGATTTTGGTAAATGTGAAACGACATGATTAGAAGGTTAGAACAGAATGTCCCTAATGCAGATGATATTGAAGTTAATGAGGAGAATTAATCTGATGAGGACCCGGCAGGACTTCAAAGAGACCTGGACAGACTGACAACCTTGGTCAGCAAAATGGCTTCTCGAATTTAATCTGCCCAAATGCAAAGTCATAAGATAGGGGAAGGGCACAGAAGACCACAGACAGAGTATAAGGCTAGGTGGCCAAAGACAGCAAACCACACTCAAGAGAAAGATCATGGGGTGAGTAAACCACCGAGCATGTCTCTGGAAGCCCACATCAATCAGATAACAGCGGCACACATGGGCCGCCTGGCAAACCTGAGAACAGTCATTCCGATACCTTTATATGGAATCATTCAAGACAACTTGTACACCGTGTAATTTCAGGCCCATACTTGAGTATGCAGCACACTGTAGGAACCCCACTTAATAAACACGATCAATAAACTAGAGAAAGAACATACATTGTGCCGTTGACAGGTTGTACACTAGCTAAGGGTAAAGTCCTAAGAAGAAAGATTAAGGGAAATCCGTCCTTAAAACGACACTGAATACAATGGATGTCTATGGGAAGACATGAAACGACAAAATAAATACTGGCTGTGGAATAGACAAGGTGGCAACAAAGACAGGATGTTCCAGGATGAGACACAGAAACAAGGCCACACATTGGAATTGAAGACACAAATGATCAAGAGATATTAGGAAGTATTTCTTATCAGTCATAGGATGTAAGCCGTGGAATAGCATAGAAACAAATGACGTAGTAGGAGGCAAGAACCATCACACACGTTTAAGACGAGTTTGATAAAGCTCATGGACGGGGGAGAGAGAGGGCCAGTACAAAGGTTGAAGAGGCGGGGCCAGAGCAAAGACTCGACCCCTGCAATCCACAAACAGAGAGTACAAATGGTGATGTACACTGACGACACTGGAGAAAAGAGAGGGTTAAGGAAGACAAGATAACAACATACAAAATACTGCGTGGAATAGACAAGGTAGACAGAGACAGGAGTTCGCAAGATGGGATCAAAGAAACAATGGGTCACAATAGAAAGTTGAAGACCCAGGATAGTCAAGGGATGTTAGCAAGTATTCTACAGCCACAGAGGTCGTCAGAAGTGGAATAGCAAGCAAGTGAGGTAGTGGAGGCAGGAACCATAGCATAATGCTTTAAGATGAGGTATGATAAAGCTCATGGAGCAGGGAAGGGGAGGACTAGTAACTAGTTCGTGAAGATGCGCGGGACCAGGAATCTGTGACTCGACCCACTGCAACCAAATTAGGTGAGTACAAAAATTAGGTGAGTACACACAGGGAAATACCAGAAGTATGTAAGAGTTTAGCACAAGATTAGGAAGGTATTCACAGTGGAGACGGAGAGGCCTGCCAGGATCCAAGGAGGAGAACACAGCAAGTGACCGAGAAGCGAGGTGAAGCAACTGCTAGTGAACTTGATTCCTCGATAAGGCTGTGGCCCAGATATAATCGTCTCCTTGAGTTCTGAGTGAGGGAGAGATGCACTGTGAGCGCCGCTGATTAACAATCTCTGTCAAACAGGGCAACTACCAGAGGTATGCAAAACAGCAGACGTATCCTAATTATTAAGAAAGGAAACGATAGGCAGCATTAAAACTACACCACCAGTGTCACTGACATGTATGTATAGTATATGGAAAAGAATTTCTCAGGGAAGAAGATGTAGCACACAGAAATGTAAGGGATCATATGTGACAACCAGAAAAGCTTCAGGAGAGGAACTCCTGCGTCAGATACCTACTGTAATTCAAACATGGTTAAATGGAACTCAGACAGAGACAGGTGATGGGTAGACTTATATTCTTGGACCTGTAAGAAGCCTTTCGCCACGTACCGACACAACAACTGTTTGGACAAGCTCAAAGGACTAGACAGGAGCAACAGGGAAAACACTACAGTGGAATAGAAAATTCCTAACTAAAGGAAACAACCTGGGTTGGTATGCGTGACAAATGATGCTCCAATTTATTCGACGTCATGTCACATTCTCCCAATAAGGCTGCCTCCCAGCCGCGAACAAAGGTGCTAAGGGTTTAACGATATAATTATTTAGGGTAACCCGTCTTAATTCAGTACCTTGGATTCATTGTGCAATCACAGGCGAGCCCGCCAAATGCTGAGGCAATGTGGTTCACATTGCGGTCAGTATCTGCGCAGACTTGCCTACCTGCTGGTTTATGACGGTGCTCTCTCTCTGACTTTTTTGCTTTGTCATTCTGTCACCGTCGTGTGGTAACATATTACTATTAGATCACTGTACATAACTTTACATGTATATATCTGGTCAAATTATATCTGGAAGAAATGCAAGTAGAGGGTTCCCCCCCCCCCCCCCCCCCCCTTTTATCTTCTGAGTTTGTTTTGCTCTAGAAATCCCATTACGACCAGTCACACTCCATTACGACCAGGTCACAACGCCATACGACATGTCAACTGCCAATACGGACCAGGTCACACGGCCTTTCTTTACCTGAGTCTTAAAAGATTGTTATATTTTTATTACTGTTATATATTTCTATATCATGATTCAACGGAATCGAAATAACGGATTGCAAACAACCACGGAACGGTGGAGTTTTAAAACCATGTTAACCTTCCTACGGTGTATCAAATATACCTAGTTGGATGAATCTTACTGTAGCCAGCTAGCCTGTAGCTTTAATACCTCCCATTCGGTTCAAACCCCACCTGTACCACTGGTTTTTTGAACAGTTTCTCGGTGTAGTAATACCCTAGGATCATATGCGACATGTTCAATTGTTCCCAACTGGTGCGACCAACCGGGAAGTATTTTCTGTCAACGTCATTATACTAATACCAACCTTATGCCATAACTTTTTGCAGGTTTATTTGGGATGTACAAATATATGGAATGAGCAGCAAACCCTTGAATGCAAGTTGTTCATTCACCGTAATTTGTCCCTAAGTGTACTGTCGTCCACATTTGTCAATGAAGCTGTTCCCTGTTTGTTCTCAGTGGAGCAAATCTGTTTGTACTTTGTCTTGTTTATCTATTGCAGAATCATCAAAACGTAAACCGGATATAGGAAAAGCACACGGGCATGCCTGTTTGCACTTGATGCTACACATATCTCAGCTGGTGTTAGTCGAGTGTACATTACACTCCCATTTCGGAATTTAGCAGCAGTTTTTCCTGATTCTACAAACAATGTATACGCCACACAATTTCTTCCTCATTTCATATCATAAATATAACGGACACATTTGTGAGGATAGTGTTCTGTATTCCTGGCTTCTGGTGTTGGTTCTTTATTTTCATCTTGTTTCTTGTGAGGCAGTGAATTTAGCTGATCCCTACTTTACAACAGATTCAGAAGTATTGTGAAGATTTCACGTTAGTAAAGTCACAGTTGAAAAAAACAGACATCAATACTAATATACGTTTTCCCGTCACCGGACGACAAATTTGAGTGCAAACAGACGCAGCAGGTTTGGAAGCCGAGGCAGCAGGTGTGTACCGAGCCGCACATTGTCCTATGCAGGTAGCCGAGGCAGACAGGTTGTGGAAGCCGAGGCCAGCCGGTTGTGGCAGCCGAGGCACAGGTGTGGGTAGCCGAGGAGAGGTTGGGTAGCCGAGGCAGCAGTTGTGGCAAGCCGAGCAGCATGTTGTGGTACCGCGGCAGTAGTTTGTGGTAGCCGAGGCAAGCAGGTGTGGCAGCCGAGGCAAGCAGGTTGTGGTAGCCGAGGCTAGAGGTTGTGGTACCGAGGCTAAGCAGTTAGTGCAGCCGAGGCATCAGGTTTGTGTAGCCGAGGCAGCAGGTTGTGGTAGCCGAGGCAGCAGGTTTGGCAGCCGAGCAGCAGGTTGTCGGTAGCCGAGGCAGGAGTTGTGGCAGCCGAGCAGACAGTTGTGGCAAGCCGAGCAGCAGGTTTGTGGTAGCCGAGGCAATTAGGTTTTGGAAGCCGAGGCAGCAGGATGTGTGTAGCCAGAAGGAACAGGTCTGTGGTAACCTAGGCAGCAGGTTGTGGTAGCCAAGGCAGCATTGTGACAGCCGAGGCAGCAGTTGTGACAGCCGAGGCAGCAGGTTGTGGTAACCCGAGCAGCAGGTTCGTGGTAGCCGAGGCAGCAGTTGTGACAGCCGAGGCGAGCAGGTTTGACAGCCGAGGCAGAAGGTGTGTAGCCGAGCACAGGTTGTGGCAGCCGAGGCAGCAGGTTGTGTAGCCGAGGCAGTCAGTTGTGGTCCCGAGCCAGCACAGGTTGTTGTAGCCGAGGCAGCAGGTTGGTGGTAGCCGAGGCAGCAGGTTGTGGATAGCCAGGCAGCAGGATGTTGTAACCGAGGCAGGCAGGTTGTGGTAGCCGAGGCAGCAGGTTGTGACAGCCGAGGCAGCAGTTTGTGACAGCCGAGGCACAGGTTTTGGTAGCCGAGGCAGCAGTTGTGGTAAACGAGGCAGCAGGTTGTGACAGCCGAGGCAGCAGTTGTGACAAGCCGAGGCGCAGGGTGTGGTAGCCGAGGCAGCAGGTTGGTGGCAGCCGAGGCCAGCAGGTTGTGGTAGCCAGGCAGCAGGTTGGTGGTAAGCCGAGGCAAGCAGGTTGTGGTAGCAAGGGCCGCAGGTTGTGCAGCCGAGCTAGCAGGTTGTGGCAGGCCGAGGCGCAGTTGGGTTAAGCCGAGGCACAGGTTGTGGTAGCCGAGTGCAGCAGGTTGTGGTAGCCGAAGCAGGAGTTGTGGTAGTTATCCGAGGCAGCAAGGATGTGGAGCCATGGCACAGGTTGTGTGGTACCGAGGCAGCAGGTTCTGTAGCCGAGGCTGCAGGCTGTTAGCCGACACAGCAGGTTTGTGGTAGCCGAGCAGCAGGTTGTGAGAGCAGAGGCAGCCGGTTGTGGCAGCCGATGCAGCAGTTTGTGGTAGCCGAAGCAACAGGTGTGGTAGCCGAGGCAGCAGGTATTTGAGGGAGCTGAGGCAGCAGTTTGTGAAGCAGAGGGCAGCATTGTGGCAGCCGATGCAAGCAGTGCTGTGAGAGCAGAGGTCAGCAGATTGTGGCAGCCGAGGCAAGGCAGGTTGTGGTAGCCGAGGGCAGCAGGTTTAAGCAGAGGCAGCAGTTGTTGCAGCCGAGGCAGCAGGTTGTGGTAGCCGAAGCAACAGGTTGTGGTAGCCGAGGCAGCAGGTTTGGTAGTGAGGCAGCAGTTTGTGAGAGCAGAGGCAACAGGTTGTGGTAGCCGAGGCAGCAGGTTGTGGTACAGGGCAGCAGGAGTGGTAGCAGAGGCAGCAGCAGACCACTGTGGAGGCCTGGAGCAGTATTTCCACTGATGTCTGGTCTTCGTCACTGGAATCACTGTTCATGTGGAATTTAAGAGATAACTTGTATATTTCTCATCATACATTTCCATACTGCCTCTGTTCCAGTCTTGGTATTTCCTCTGAGACAGAAACTTTTGGTTTAAGTATCATGGGTGTATTTTAGCTTGTTTAATTCTATACAAGTCTTTGATAGAAAAAAGATAGTAACCATACTTAGAAAACCACAACTTAAAGTATCCGCAATTTCACAGCAGTCTACAATCACTGACGTGGGTTAGAGTTACTCTACGCAGTTACACACATTAAGACAGGATTAAACCTTTTTTTTTTTTATTTTTTTATATTTTTATTAAAACTCAGGTACAAAAAAATCTGGAGTACATAATCAATATTTAACAAGATACAGCAGAGAACAATAATCCACTGCTGACTACACAGTAACTGAAGAAGCACATATGATAATGACAAACTGCCTGCTTGCACTCAACTCAACCCGCTTGTACTAATGTGCTTCACATGAAAGGTTGGTCATATATACCTATACAACTACAAACATACATCATATATATATATATATATATATATATATATAAATATATATCTATAATAAATATATATATTCATATATATATATAACATATATATATATTAATATACAATATAATATATAATAATACACCATATACACACAACAACCCACCCAAGTAAAGCTTACACTCCCCCCCCCCATGAAAACGTGCCACTTTCACCTTAAATACACAGTGGACAATCTCTTATACATACAACATTTTGCAAAAGCATTAAAAACTTTCAATTGACAATATAATATATATATAAACACAATCCGCCAGCTAAACGGCTGACAACTATAATACATGGAATGTCTGAACCTGATGGCTCACATCCACCATAGAACACAATCCCACCCTACCCTCATATACCCCTATGGAAATAATTTAATATTCGTGCACGGTGGTGGGTTAAGACACTACCGCTGACACTTCAAACCCCCCCCCCCCCACATCTAGTAACTGTGTCTGCCGTCACACTCATAACCACCAACAGACCCTTGATAGTAATTAGCGTCTTATAATATCTCACCCTAAAAACAGCTTCACACATAAACCTACCACAATAATAAATAAATTTACACATTATTCCCTCCTCAGACCAGATTAATTTACACTGTCGGAGATAATCTATGACATCACATCCTAACAGAGAATGGACAACATTAGACATCTAAAATAATATGACATTTGTAGCACATGACCTGCATATTGTCAGAGAATACTTAAAACTCCTACCCCCCCCCAAGTGAAAAAACTGACTCACTTTTCACCTGCGATACACAAGATCAAAAAACTCATTCACTTGAAACAATATATAATGAAAATGTGAAAAAAAAACATCTGTTAAACAATATAGTAAGCAAAAACACCCCAGGCAAGATCTTACATTATATACAATACCATATACGTTCCACTATTAAAAAACAGGTATGAACCTCATTATTGAACAAGTTAACATTGCTCAAATTCGGTAGAACATGTATCATTACAAGTTAAAATATGCTATATACTAACATGCTTATTTTCAGCCTTACAATAACATGAAGGAATCCTTCGATAAATATAATCAATCGTGTCACAATAACACCAAGAGACATTACATTAGAATATCACCTCAACATCCTTGCTCACACAATTCCACACACACTTCACACAATATCACCTCAACATCCTTTCCTCACAACAATTCCACACACACTCTCACAATATCACCTCAACATCCTTACCTCACACAATTCCACACACACTCCACACAATATCACCTCAACATCCTTTCCTCACACAATTCCACACACACTCAAAACAATCGCCTCTGCAACACACACAACCCCCCCCCCTGGGAAGGCCAGCCCGTTCATTACCCGACCGCTTATAAAGACCATAATCCCTCAAAAGAAAGTCCCTGTAGCCCTCCGAGAAATCCCTCTCCCACCTCCTACCAAATATTTCCCTTTGCGACACTTTGTTCATAAAAGGATGCTGCTATGGCCATCCTACGTTCCCCGCCCCTTTGTCCTCTCATTGCCCATGATATATACACAAAATCAACCATTAAGTAAAGCCACTGCCCTTTGAACCTTTACCCCAACCCCACCTACATCTAAACTAAGCGCTCTCAAAACCGACAACCCTTTCCCCCCCACATACCGGATTACTTTCCCTAACCATTCCCGCACAATCCCTAGGCTTTCCACAGAAATAAACTACATGAAAAGCTGATTCATCTACCCCACAAACCTGACACACCCCACCCTCCCTTATTCGCCTATTTCGTAAAACAACCCCCGACGGCAATATTCCGTGAAGAAACCTATACATTACCTCCCTCACGCGTGGCCGGATGCGTAACCCTTTTAATCGGCCCCAAATGTCTTCCCATGCGTACATCGGGTACACTCCTTCCGTTACCACTACCACCCTAGGCCATATCTTCCTCTCCATGGACCCTACCTCATACTCATACTCATTAAAGCCGTCCACACCTCTTCCTCCACAATAGGCCCCTGTAACTGTTCCCTGTCGTCCCTGTCCAGCACACTCTGCACCCATCCCCCTGTCTCTCTTAAAGTCCCCTCTCTCACACTCACACTCCTCATATGTGCACTAAGCCAAGAATCAACATACCCTCCCATCCCCTCCGTTGTCACCAAATCTTGTCCCTCCTATACCCCCGATGTCCTCAAGAACTCTCAAACCCACCATTTCCATTGCAATGCGCCGGGGCCCCCCGCCCTCGCAGGACACACGCCGATGGTCTATCACCCCACATGACCTCCTCCAACCCCCCTAAAAAACCCTTGCCCGCATCAAACCTCTCATTTTGCACTTCCATTAGGCGTTCCTTCACTCCTTCTATGTCAGCCACAGGGGCTCCCATCCCCCCCTTCCTCTCCTCATTATACTCCCTTAACTGCCCCTCAAGATACCTAATAAGCCCATAAGCCAACTGATTCTCGTGCCTTCCCTGTCGGACATAGAACTCTCGAATCCTCGTCTTCGCCGTCACATCCCACCATCTCAACACATCCCCATTGACTTCCATCCCTTCCCATAAGCCTTTCCACCATTGTGCAAATAGGACCCTCCCCTCAAACATTTTGAAGCAACCGAAATTCAATTTCCAATAACTCTTTACCTGTTGGGGCCGCCCCTCCCATCCCAAACCAAAAAAACACCTCTAATCAAAAAAAGCACCCAAAAACCCTTACACTCCGCACCACACTTTTTTGTCACGTATACCCTGCCCAACCGGCAGCATACCCCGCCTCAAAAAGGTGTGCCACCTCCCACGCCGCCCCCCCTCTACATCCCCCAAACCCCACCCCGGTTAACAGGTCCCTCAAGCCCCAAACAATACCGCTCCCCCTAGGTTCCACACCTTGCGGCGTATAACGCAATTCCTCCCCTCCCACCACGCTAATGCGGAAGCGACCTTAATGAACACCAACACTTCCGTAAAAAACCATTCTTCACTCGACTTCCCCCTCCCCCGGACCATAAACACCAAAAAAGACATCTTACTCTTCCCCATTCCATCCACCTTATAACCCTCCCCCACCCCCCTCCTCAAAATATGAAGAAAAGGGGCTAGCCCCCCTCACCAAAATAGCCCTCCTCCTTTAAAATCCTTTGGTGTCCCTATATACAGAAATACCCCTAATCATCAACTACAACCCACTTGTGGTTGTGCTCTTGCAAAAAACACACTCTAAAACCATACCTAATGACTCTCGAAACCTTCACACTTAAAATTTTTCAGACCATTAACATTTATAAGAGACTCTAAATTTTGTCAATGGGGGGTTTCCCTTTACGTTTTGCACCACCTTTATCCCCCTTCCCCTTAACCCCCCCTTGATCTTAAATCACCATTCTGTGTCGCTTTCACATCCCCCTTCCCCCCGGACCCCCCCGGGCCATCTCAACCACTTCAGCCCCACCTTTTTTTGCCCGAACGCTGTGCCGGAGTGGCACACCCAATCGTCCACGCCAGGGCACTCCGCTCCTTCCGTGACACTCGAGCCTTTCTCCCCGCCTCCACCTGGAAGCCATCCCCGTGCATTTCCGCCACCCCCGTGCCAATTTGCAACCCAGCCCCAAACCCGGGGCTCTGACATGCCTCCCCCCCTCTACCCCTGGAACCTCAGCAGCATCCAGGGGACCCACAACCATCAACTGTGACCTCTCTGGGGTCCCCAACAGGTCGTGGAGGACTGAATCAAAGGGAGCCTCCCCGGCCCCCGTCCCACCCATGAACCACATCTTTGGGCTCCGGGCCCGCCCGGGAAATGCATGTCCTCCGGGGGAGTTTTCACACTCTTTCCCCCCAAGGCCCCCTCGACCCCACACTCCAAACCTTGTTTTAAGGAAAACCCACTCAGTCGTGCCAAAACCAACCTCAAGGGCCCTGATGCCCCTTATGCTCTCCTTTCGCCTGTTACCCTGTTTTTTAACACACTGCGCACAATGTGACATAGGCCCCGGGATAATCCGACAGTACGTTTTTTTGCCCAGCGTAATCACCATTACTTATCCCCAAAATCTTCTAGGAAAAAATAGGAAAGGGAAAGGATGCCCAAGTCATTTTTAAGGAAAAACTTCCTTCAGGGATCCCAGAAACGATCCTTCCTTCCATTTCCCCCATGTCGCCATATGAAAATCCCCCAAAATTTCGAAGACAGCACTAGGGCTGCCCATTTGCCTCAAAAGGGGGCATTTCTTATCTTCACCCCGTTAAAAAATGGCGGACACATCTGTAGCCTTACCCTCACGCAGGATTCACTGGTTTCAAAAGACTTTAACCTGGCGACTATGTCGTCAATACACTTTCATTGGAAATTTCACAAAAATTCTATAGCCCCGTTCAAAGGGTACACCAAACAGCTCTCGTGGGAATGCCGTATTTTTCCATGATGATGGCAGGTAAAAAACTTTAGCTGAGTGGGCATGCACACCCCACGCACCATTCTTTCCCCACATGTTTACCCTTCTTTTTGCCTGCGCGCCATTTTGAGAAAACCAAGTTGTCACCCCTGACAGCAGAGGCAGGCCACCACGTCCGCTCTCCCAAAAGGTTTAGCACGAAATTTTGGGGACACATTCCCACTCTGGAGTCCCAAGGCTTTGAGTCACACGTGAACAGCGGGAATTTAAAAATTCACTAGCTGGCAGGGGGGGAAATACTCCACAGTATACACTAAGCACCTTGCCTAAGGATCACCCATGTCTAACAGTCTGTCTATTACTTCTATTGGTCCCTCCCATTTTATTTACATTCACTTTAAATCGCCTGAGGTTCTCCCAATGTACTATTTTGCTCAAAACCTTTTTTTGGGCCTTTCCGTATCTCAAACCCTTGTAAATATATAACACAAGACTCTTGCAAAGAAAAAAAAATTGACTATTGACTATAAAATTTTACATTTTTTGGGGGCCGGCGCCCCCATGTCTTAGACACCCCTTTTTTTTCTTTTTCCCTTTTCCCCTTTTATAAAAAACACATGCTCGTCTGTCCTTCTCTTCCCAACTTCAAGTAGGTCCGTCGTAGCCCTTTCTTTACTTGTTAGGAAAAAGTGAGGACCTTCAGATTCCCCCAAAATGCTTTTTTGAAAACATCTTTTTAAAACATCCTAATTGTTAGCCAAAATAGATATATGTTTTTTTTTGGCCCTAAATCATTAATAGTTTTACTTTACAACACTAAAATTTAACAGATTTTAAATTAATAACAAAAAAATTTTCCCGCCAAATACAGCCAAACAAAAAATGAAAAATTTTCAAAATAACATTTTTGGGGTTACCTGGGGAGAGTTTCAGGGGGGTAGTACTGTGGTACTGTTTGTTACCAACTCAGCTTTGGTAGAAGAAAAGGGGTTTAGAGAACCCACATGTTGTTGAATTTAAAACTTGTG